>WNWK01021985.1:0-33275 GCA_009830355.1 Cherax destructor
AAATACTATCACCCGCTCTCTGTTTTTCATTGATCCACACCAACAACAACTTTTCAACCTCATCCACTGTTTTCGATCTATTTTTCGTTAACATATCAACCCCTTTTGCAACATTAGCTTCCTTGATCTCATTTCTCTTTGCCAGGATAAAGCTGATAGTAGATGGGGTTTTCTTGTACATCCTGGCAAGCTCACTCAGACGTACGCCACTCTCATATTTTTCTATAATCTCTTTCTTCAGTTCGATGGTGTTCCTCACTTTCTTTACCACAGGGGTGCCACTAGGAAGCTTCTTTGGACCCATGGTGACTTATTTCACAGTGACAATCACTAAACCACCAAAAAAGACACCAAATGTATTGTGAATGTTTGAAAGAGCGCGCTGGGTAATGTTCTCTCAATGGTAAACAACGCTTCACTGGCGGCGTCCTGCGCAGGCGCGGAGCAGGCGGACAGGTCTAATAAGTTACGAAACACGAACCAGTTTACGATTCTCGAAATCGAAAAAAGCTTACGAAACACGATGTTTACGAAATAAGAACCTTACGAAACTCGGGGGTCCACTGTATTGTTTTTTGTTGGGTCCCTGGTCATGTTGACGTACAGGGCAATGAACAGGCAGACACTGCTGCGCGGTCAGCAGTACATGACCTTCCAGTTTCATATAGAGGTGTTCCTTTTACAGACTATTTTGCGGTCATTGCTACCCACCTTCGCACCCATTGGCAACAACGCTGGTCTGACCTGCTAAATAACAAACTTCATTCTATTAAACCGAGTATAGGTTTCTGGCCTTCTTCTTGTCACCAATGTCGAGGTTGGGAGACTACACTCTCCCGTCTTCGCATTGGCCACACTCCTCTTATGCATGGGTATCTCATGGAGAGGCTCCCTGCCCCTCTCTGTGAGCATTGTCAGGTTCCAGTGTCTGTTTGACATATTCTGTTGGACTGTCCACTTTATCAAGGAGCGCGCAGAATTTACCTCCAACAGCGTCTTCGCTCTGCGGCCCTTTCTTTACCTTCCCTTCTTGCTGATGGACCCTCCTTTAATCCTGACTCTCTCGTTGACTTTTTGACAGAAACTGACTTACTACACAAACTCTGAAGATTATACCTTTAGCACCTCCCTCAGTCCTTTCTACCTCGATCTCTTGCTACCCTCTATCCCTGCACTATCCACTGTCCTGCTGCACTCCATACCCTACTAATCATTCATCACCCTCTTACAATGCATTCTCCCTGCATCCTGCAATAACCTGCAGTGCTGTATGACCCCTGTGGTTTAGCGCTTCTATTTGATTATAATAATAATGTACAGATATGTACACTATATACAGAGAGAGTAATAATAGTGCACGCCATGGTCGTCAAAGCAAAACAGCAGCCAATAGACAGAGACAACCGTACCACAACCAGCTCAATGCAGGAATGCCAATGACAAATTTGTGAGTGGTAACCACATCACCTTTGCCATTGTCAGACCTGCATTATGATTGGCTGAACTGAGTCGTTGATTTGATGATGGGGCCCCATCTCCAAACTCTTAATGATGGTTCGCTGGTTGGAGGGGAGCCTATGTGGGTGTGTTTAACCCTTAAACTGTCCACACGTAGATATACGTTCACTCGCGAAAGTGACCGAATATTTTGAAAAAAAAATTCGTTTTTTTTTCTAAAAATGAAGAACACATTTTTATAAATAGGATAGGCTAAAAAAAAAACATTTTAGGACCAGTACTTACCGAGATATAAGCCCGCGAAGTTGGTGCTAAATGATGTGGTGTCGGCAAAATGGAGCACTGCCATTGCAGAAACAAGAAACATTTATCGTTTTTTTCCATTTTCTGTTGTTTTCATCCTATGATAATAATGTTTTGATGCAGATCTATTCATTTCATTGCCAATTCTTGTTTAGACACAAATATTTGTTACTGAATTAGTAATCATACTGTCACAAACACACATGTTCACACTGATAAATAAATTTGTACACCTGGTTCAATCACTTACTATTGTTTACATATATATACAAGGTATTTACAGGTCCTATTTATGTTTCTAGAAGTCCACCACTGTATGATACTCGAAGAAGCATGGATTCATACAGAGTGCCACTCCACATTGCTGACACATGAATCGTGTGTCTTTTCGCACTTGGGGTCGCTGTGTAGTGTAAGCACACACAACACACTTTTTCTGAGAGTACTTCTTCTTTGGAGTAGATGGTAATGGTATCAGGCAGTGACAGTTAGGGATAATTCGGTTGGGCACTTTCCCCTCTGGTTGTGGAGTGACAGGTCGCTGTTGTGGGTGACAGGTCGCTGTTGTGGGTGACAGGTCGCTGTGGAGTGGCAGGTATAGGTGTAGTACCATACTTTCTCACTATCTGCTTGATGACATTTAGGGTGAATTCTGCATATCGTTGTCGCTTCCCAGTCTTTATTTCATACATGTCGAAGGCATTGAGCATTGCAATGTCTACAAGGTGGAAAAACACTTTTATATACCACTTGCGACTCCTACGCACACAGTCAACAAAGCCTATCATCATGTAACACTTGTCGACTAGTCGCATATTGTTTGTATAGTCGATGACAACAGCTGGCTTTTCAATAGGTTGATTGTTGAGCGTGCTCATTCTGTCTGTTTGTACCATCTCGTTTCTGTGGATGGTTGACAGCAATGTCACGTCCCTTTTGTCATGCCATGACAGTGCCATGATGTCATTGGCATGAAACGCCTGCACTACACTTCCTCCAGTGAACTTTGGCATGTGTTTTCTATTTCTTCTCACTGTTCCACATATATCAGTATTGTTCACACGTAGGAAATCAGCAAGCATAGGGCTTGTGTACCAGTTGTCTGATGAACAATGTATGGCCCTTGCCAAGGTATGGCTGCATCATCTTGCGAACAACATCACCAGAAATGCCCAACATGCGCCTGGTATCATCAAGTGTATTTTTACCTGTGTAGATAATGACATCCAACACAAGACCAGTCCACAGTCACACATAACAAACAGTTTTTTACCAAAGCGATTACGTTTGCTTGGTATATATTTTTGAATGACAGTCGTCCCTTGAACAGAATCAAGGACTCGTCAAAAATGTTCTTGAATGGATAAAAGTAGGCACTGAATTTTGCTTGAGATACATAAACAATTCCCGGATTTTGTAGAGGAGGTCATTTAGGTTTGGTGTATTCCTATCTGAGAAGTGCAAATTCTCAGCAACAGAAGGAATCTGTTGCAGGGAAGGAGGTCCGAAGACTGGAGTGCTAATGAAGTGGTCTGTGGACCAGTAGTTTGCTATATTGTTCTTATATGTGTGTGGCATAAGCATGACAGTGCCAAGGGAATAAATACATTTCAGCCACGTTGTATCTTTCCACCTGCGCAGCCGTGACGATTCTGAAAAATCTGCATGGTCCATTGTATACTGGTAGACAGGTTGGTCTGAGTAACAATCAGGTTCATTATTGGCTCATCAAAGTATAGTTGAAAATAGTCTAACTCTGTAGACTCATTTGTGATGGGACAGTGTGGCATGATGCCACTTCACTGCCATCAAAATTGAAAGGATGTGGCACGAATGGTGTATGTTCAGTCCACTTCCATTCACGATCAGATGGTGCAGGGTGGACCTGGGCATGGGACGTGGGGAGCAGGAGGGACGGGAGTGGAGCCAGCACATGATTGAGAGGGTGCCTCGTGGTCCTTTGTCTGTCCACCACCGCGCCACGAGGTCCAGGCACCATGCCACCCACCACCTCTTCCTCCATCCCAGCATACTCTCCCTTCATTATCACTTTCACTATCAGTGGCTGGGTTTTGGATCGTGAACTGCCACGACCCTTGCCTCTGACTGCATATGGCACACTGCCTGAACGTAGGTAATGACGCCCATAAGTACGTTTCACGGGGAATAATGATAATCACTGTCACTCGACGAATCGTCTATGGGCATAAAATCGATTTCATCATCGTCACTTATATCACCTTCACTATCGTCACTATCATAACACATGGAAAATGCCAATTTCCTCTTGCGGAGCTGCCTTTGGTAGTAACACTAGCAACCCCAGAGGTGCTGGGCTGAGGGTCTGTGGCCACACTGGCCACACCAGATGTCTGGGCTGAGGGTCTGGTATGGCCACACCTGTCCACACTGGCCACCCCAGAGGTGATGGGCTGAGGGTCATCTGGGTTGTCATCAATAGTTTCACTAATTCCTTGATTATTAGTGGCTATATCACTGTCAAATCCACTAAGCTCGCGTTCTCTATCACTTTCCGAGAATAGTAGAGTGTTAATACGATGAGGCGTGAGTGAATCACGGGGTGTGCCATGATGTTGACCCAAGATGGAGTTTGAAACTAACTGGGACTACCATGCGGTACCCTGGTGTCCCAGATTTTTTTCATACTGCGCACACTGAGGGCGCAGACCCATTCTCTCATGTCTAGGCGACTCAGGCCTATTGCACTAAATTTGAACAAATGTAAAATAAACGTAGATATACGTTCGGTCACTTTCGGAGTGAACGTATATCTACGTGTGGACAGTTAAGGGTTAAAATGCTAACTGTATGGATAAAGGATTCTTTTGCTTAAAAATGTGGACAGTCTGCATCATACGGCACATTTCGTATCATCTTAAATTCTGTTGTCTTCAATGTAATCAGAGCTTTACATGTATGCTCCTTGGTATTTCTATCTTCAACAACATGCCATCTTGGCTGCCATGGTTGATATCCAGAAACAAGATGTGGCGACAAGATCAAAAATTGTTCGATGAGATAAGATAAGATTTCTTCGGATTTTTAACCCCGGAGGGTTAGCCACCCAGGATAACCCAAGAAAGTCAGTGCGTCATCGACGACTGTCTGTCTTATTTCCATTGGGGTCCTTAATCTTGTCCCCCAGGATGCGACCCACACCAGTCGATTAAAACCCAGGTACCTATTTGCTGCTAGGTGAACATGACAACAGGTGTAAGGAAACGCGTCGAAATGTTTCCACCTGCCGGGAATCGAACCCGGGCCCTCCATGTGTGAAGCGAGAGCTCTAGCCACCAGACCACCAAATCACCTGATGTTCCCACAAATTGTAACTGTTGGTGGCTTGGGGGGTAATGTAAGGAAGAGAAATAGCTGTACCTCTCCAAAGACTTGACCAGTACAGGTATCCCTCAACATTCGCAAGGGTTAGGGGATCAAGAGCCTCGTGGATGTTGAAAAATCGCGAATGTTTGGTGCCCCAATATATTGTAGGGAAATATAATACAATACTGCTTCCTTAACCTATTGAACCATGAACAATCATAAAACACATATAAACATCGTAAAATAATGTACTATATACATGTTATTTTGACATGAGCTGGCTGTGGAGGGAGGCCTGTAATAGTATAATTATACAATAAGTATTTTATAGTGTTGTGAAATGTCATGGGAATCAAGTTACTGACACACTGCTTCTTCTCCCTCTGTTGTAGCTCCGCCCACTTTTAATGATGCCAAATGTTGAATTAAATATGTATACATTAGAACAAAAAATGAAACTCCAACTTCATAACTTTATTTTAATTTGCATAACTCATATATTACAGAAAACAATAAAAAGTAAATACACATACAACGAGTTAAGCTTACAGAAAAATACATTAAATTCACCATCTAACATTGTTACGAAGTGGGAGGAGCTATTGGAGGGAGGGAGAGGCACAGTAACATTCAGTGTCTGGCGAGTCGTCATGGGTGTTGGATGTGAGCCTTGGTGCTAATAAAATGTTTTGTAATTACACTAATATTAGTAATAAGGTTATCTATCTATTACATTTATTCCAAATTGATATCAGAAACATGATAAATATAAATTGTAATAAAGATGCTGAAATGAATATTGCCATATTATATGAGTGGAGTAGAGAGCAGGCACAGACCGCCATTAAAAATTACATCAGGGTAAACATGCCTAAATCACTCTTTTATAAGAACAAATGCAAAAATAGCATTTATTATTTTTAGAATAGTAATAATTTATAATAATTGATCTGGAACACTTTAAATGTCATCAGTATTTGGTAGCTGACATTTAGAGCACTCCACAGCAATTATTATTATTAATTATTATTATTATTATTATTTCCCTACAATATATTGTAAGAAAATAATAATAATAATAATAAATAATAATAATAATTAATAATAATTGCTGTGGAGTGCTCTAAATGTCAGCTACCAAATACTGATGACATTTAAAGTGTTCCAGATCAATTATTATAAATTATTATTATTCTAAAAATAATAAATGCTATTTTTGCATTTGTTCTTATAACAAGAGTGATTTAGGCATGTTTACCCTGATGTAAACATCTTTTATGGTGGCATCTGTGCCTGCTCTCTTACCCCACTCATATAATATGGCATATATTATTCATTTCAGCATCTTTATTACAGTTCTAGGGTATTTATCATGTTTCTGATATCAATTTGGAATAAATGTAATAGATAGATAACCTTTATTTAGTACATTCATTACTTACTGCTTCCTTAACCTATTGAACCATGAACAATCATAAAACGCATGAAAACATAGTAAAATATTGTACTATATAGTACTACATACATGTTATACTGTAGTTTAATAACAAATAATGAACAAACAAAACACTCAGTGAGTGAGTGGTGGGTGGGCTGGCTTCCGGGTCGGAGGGATGGTAGTAGGGACGCTCGGGTGGCGGGAAACTTAAATATGATTTGGTGGGTGGGAATTTGGCGGCCGGGAATTAGCGAATGTGTGAAGCCCGCGAAAGTAGAAAACGCGAAAGTTGAGGGATACCTGTAAATCCTTTTAGGATTAGAGAGGAAATATTCTGCAGCATGGACTACAAAGATTTTGGGTGTAACTTGATGCATCCCCAAAGCAAAAGAAAATATGCACTTTTTCAGTCACATTTAAAGAAAATTTCATTATGTAGTGCTACTTTATAAGAAAGTTTAGTGTACATTTTTTTTTTTTTATACCGGACGTTTCCCACCAAGGCAGGGTGGCCTGAAAAAGAAAAACTTTCATCATCATTCACTCCATCACTGTCTTGCCAGAGGCATGCTCACACTACAGTTCGAAAAAGAAAAACTTTCATCATCATTCACTCCATCACTGTCTTGCCAGAGGCATGCTCACACTACAGTTATAAAACTGCAACATTAACACCCCTCCTTCAGAGTACCATCACTGTACTTCCCATCTCCAGGAATCAAGTCCGGCCTGCCGGTTTCCCTGAATCCCTTCATAAATTTTACCTTGCTCACACTCCAACAGCACGTCAAGTCCTAAAACCTATTTGTCTCCATTTGCTCCTATCTAACACACTCACGCATGCTTGGTGGAAGTTCCAGTCCCTCACACACAAAACCTCCTTTACCCCCTCCAACCTTTCCTAGGCTGACCCCTACCCCGCCTTCCCTCCACTACAGATTTATACACTCTCGAAGTCATTCTATTTTGTTTCATCCTCTCTACATGTCCAAACCATCTCAATAACCCCACCTCAGCCCTCTGGATAATAGTTTTGGTAATCCCGCATTTCCTCATAATCTTCAAACTACGGATTCTCTGCATTATATTCACACCACACATACCTGGTGTAATACCCAGTTATCACCCATTATGTGAGTTTTAATACTTCACAGAATGGATTGCTAAGGCTTCATGGGAGATCAGTTTGGGGAAGACGCCGCCACCGATTGAAGGACCATGCGCATATTCTGCATTGCATTGATGCTGCTTTATCAAGGGAAGGATTTGATTCATTGAATCATGACCAGCTGAAATCAGTAAGTATAACTTCATGGTACTCTTTTATCCACTGGGTTTCTATCATGATACAGTGGACCCACGGAGTTCGTCATTAAATTGTTCCAGAATGCTGTTCAAGTGCCGTTACCGAACGAATTTGTTCCCATAAGGAATAATGTAAATTAGATTAGTCCTTTTAGACCCCCAAAAATACACTTACAAAAGCACTTACAAAAATACACTTACATAATTGTTCAAGTTTGGAGCAGTACGAACTCCGGGGGTCCACTGTACAAGTAATGTTAATCAAGTTATTTTATCACACAGTAGTATTTTAGATCAATAAATTAAATAAATTTCAACAGTTAGATTGAAGTGGATACAAGTGTTTTTTTGGATTTGATTCAAGCACTGTAACATTAATGAAGGAATTCAGGGAAACTGGTTAACTGGACCCGAATACTGAAGTGGAAAGTATAGTACCTGTATTCAGGAGTGATGGGCATGTTGTAATTTAGAGGGTCTTTGAATTGTGATGATCATGTATTTCTTGCAAAAACAATAACAGTAACAGCAAGGAGCAGCAGCAGTAGCAGTTAGTAAAAGTTGTATTAGTAGTTTGTGCTTCAGTTAAGTTGTTTAACTCATGTTTTGTAATAAATAAGCAAGTTATAGGCTATAATAAATTCACTGGAAAACAAGACAGGAAACCTAATTAATTTATCATCACTAATCTACAAAAAAGCAACTTATGTGCTGTCACCCACTATTGCAACTTGTTCAACAAATCATTAGAATCTGCAACTTTCCCAGCAATGCTTAAGATAGCAAGGGTTACCTCAATACATAATTGAGGTGATCTAACTGAGGTAAATAATTATAGGACAATATCTAACTTGCCATTACTCTCAAAAAATTTTGAAAAATAATTCAAAAGCTGGTTTACTCCTTCCTAGTGTCTCACAATATACTCAGCCTTTGCCAGTTTGGTTTTAGGCCAGAAAATAGTACAAATATGGCAGTTATAAAAATGCTTGAACTGCTTTATGCAGCTCTTAAAAATAATGAATATTCTTTGGACCTCTTTATAGATCATAATAGGTTACACAGCCGTACATAACTGTAGGCCTGATCAATTAGGTGGTGGTACTAATATCTACTACTCTGATGAATCAGAATATTAAATCTACATGCACTAGGGACGAGGTTGGTGATTTTTTTATTTTTTTAACACGCTGGCCATCTCCCTCAGACAGGGTGACCCCCCCAAAAAAAAGAAACATTTTCACCATCATTTACACTATCATTGTCTCTAAACATCAAATATCCAAACCCCTCATTTAAAATGCAGGCATTGTACCTCCCACCTCCAGGACTCAAGTCTGGCTAACCAATTTCCCTGAATCCCTTCACAAAAAATTACCCTTCTCCACACTTCAACAACTCATCAGGTTCCAAAAACCATTCGTCTCCACTCACTCCTATCTAACATGCTCACACATGCCTGCTGTATGTCCAGGCCCCTTACACTCAAAACCTCTTTTACTCCATCCTTTCCTAGGATGACCATTACCCCTCCTTCCCTCCTTACTCCACTACAGATTTATACACCCTCCAAGTCATATTTTGCTCCATCCTCTAAATGACCAAACCACATCAACAACCCACTCATAAGCTCTCTGAATAATACTTTAAGTAACTCCACACTTCCTAATTTCCACATTATGAATTCTCTGCATAATATTCACACCATACATTACCCTTAGATACAACATCTCCACTGCCTCCACGCTTCAACATTCACAACCCATGCTTCACATGCATATAATAGTGTTAGTACCACTATACTTCTCCATGGATAATGTTTTTTGTCTCCACAGATACCTCGAAGCACCACTCACCTTTTCCTTCATCATTTCTATGATTTATCTTATCCTTCATAATGTCTGAACACATTCACTTCTTCCATACTCCCTCCAATCTGATATTAAATTTTTCTATACCTAACTTGTTTGATACCCCTCATCACCTTACTTTTGTCTATGTTCACTTTCAACTTTCTTCTATTACTCACCCTCCCAAACTCGTCCACTAACCTTTGCAACTTCTCTTTAGAATCTCCCAAAAGCACAGTATCATCAGCAAAAAGTAACTATGTCAACTTCCATTTTGTATTTGTTTCTGTATAATTTAATCCCACCCCTCTTTCCAACACCCTAGCATTTACTTCTTTAAAACCCCATCCATAAATATATTAAACAACCATGGTGACATTAAACATCCCTGTCTAAGGCCTCCTTTTACTGGAAGGTAATCTTCCTCTCTCTCCTACACACCCTAAACTGAACCTCACTGTTCTCGTTGAAACTCTTTACAGCATTCATTTTCTTACTACCTATTCCACACACTTGCAACATCTTCCACATTGCTCCCCTATTGACCCTATCATATGCCTTTTCTAACCTGGAGTATACCTGGAGAGGGTTTCGGGGGTCAATGCCCCCACTGCTCGGTCTGAGACCAGGCCTCATGGTAGATCAGGGTTTGATCAACCAGGCTGTTAATGCTGGCCGCACACAAACTGACATATGAACCACAACCCGGCTGGTCAGGTACTGATTTTAGGTGCCTGTCCAATGACTTCTTGAAGGCAGCCAGGGGTCTACTGGTAATCCCCCTAATGTATGCTAGGAGGCAGTTGAACAGTCTTGGGCCCCGGACACTTATTGTGTTGTCTCTCAGTGTACTCGTGGCGCCCCTGCTTTTCATTGGGGGAATGTTGCATCTCTTGCCGAGTCTTTTGCTTTCATAGGAAGTGATTTTCGTGTTCAAGTTTGGTACTAATCCCTCTAGGATTTTCCAAGTGTATATTACAGTAGACCCCCCAGTTATCGGCCACCTCCCAACTCGAACAATTATGTAAGTGTATTTTTGTAAGTGCTTTTGTAAGTGTATTTTTGGGGGTCTGAAACGACTAATCTATTTACATTTGTCCTTATGGGAATAAATTCATTCGGTAACGGCACTTGAACAGCATTCTGGAACGAGTTATGGCCGATAACCTTGGGGTCCACTGTATCATGTATCTCTCTCGCCTGCATTCCAGGGAATACAAATCAAGGGATTTCAGCCATTTCCAGTAATTTAGGTGCCTTATCGTAATTATGTGTGCCGTGAAAGTTTTTTTATACACTCTCCAGGTCAGCAGTTTCGCCTGCCTTGAAGAAGGCAGTTAGTGTACAGCAGTATTCCAGCTTAAAGAGAACAAGTGATTTGAAGAGAATCATTGTGGGATTGGCATCCCTAGTTTTGAAGGTTCTCATTATCCATCCTATCATTTTCCTAGCAGATGCAGTAAATACATTGTTGTGGTCTTTGAAGACGAGATCCTCTGACATTATCACTCCCAGGTCCTTCACATTACTTTTTCGCTCTATTGTATGGTTAGAATTTGTTGTATACCCTGATACAGTTTTAATTTCCTCACGTTTTCCATATCTGAGTAGTTGAAATTTCTCTTCATTGAACTTCATATTGTTTTGAGTGGCCCATTTGAAGATTTGGTTGATGTCCACTTGGAGTCTTGCGGTGTCTTCGATGAAGGTCACTATCATGGCAATTCGGGTGTCATCCGCAAAGGAAGACACGGAGCTATGGCTTACATTTCTGTCTATGTCAAATATGAAGATGAGGAATAGGATGGGAGTGAGTACTGTGCCTTGTGGAACAGAGCTTTTCACCATGGCTGCCTGGGACTTTACTCTGTTTACTATTACTCTTTGTGTTCTATTTGTCAGGAAGTTATAGATCCATCTACTAACTTTTCCTGTTATTCCTTTATCACGCATTTTGTGCACTATTACACTATGGTCACACTTGTCGAAGGTTTTTGCAAAGTCTGTGTATACTACATCTGTATTTTGTTTATCCTCTACAGCATCCAGGACCTTGTCATATTGGTCCAGTAGCTGGGACAGGCAGGAGTGACCTGCTCTAAACCTATGTTGCCCTTTGTTGTGCAATTGATGGGTATCTAGGTGGTTGGCGATTTTACTTCTTAGAACCCTTTCAAAGATTTTTTTATATAGGATGTTAGTGTTATTGGTTTATAGTTCTTTGCAATTGCTTTACTGCCACCTTTGTAGAGTGGGGCTATGTCTGTTGTTTTTAGTGAGTGTGGGATGACCCCTGTTCCCATGCTCCATCTCCATAGAATGATGAAGGCACATGACAGGGACTCTTTGCAGTTCTTGATGAACACGGAGTTCCATGAGTGGGCCTGGGGCAGAGTGCATGGGCATTTATTGCCTTTTCAAAGTCTTGTGGTGTTAGGATAATATCGAAGATTTTTGAGATGACCAGATTTTGTGTCTCGTTCATAAAGAATTCATTTGGATTGCCGACCCTTGGTCTGGGTAGCGGCTCACTGAACACTGAGTCGTATTAGCCCATTTCTTGGCTGTCATCTGTGTATGTCCCATCTCGCCTAAGCAGGACCCAATACTGGATGTTGTTTTTTCCTTAGATTTGGCATAAGAGAAGAAGTATTTTTTTTTCAATTTCTTTTATGGCTTTTAGTTCTTCCTGTGATTTTTGTCTCCTGTAAGATTCCTTCAGCTTAAGTTTAATATTTGCAATTTCATTGACCAGTGCCTCCCTTTGTATTTCAGATATATTGGCCCCTCTTAACAGCACTGTGACTCTTCGCCTTCATTTGTATAGGGAGCGTCTCTCTCTTTTTAGTTTACATCTTCTCTTTCTTTTTCTTAATGGAATGTGCCTTGAGCAGATCTCAAGAACCACAGAGTTTATTTTTTCTAAATAAAGGTTCAGATCCGTGTTGTTTAGGGTATCTTCCCAGCTTGTTTCATTTAGGACATGGTTGACTTGTTCCCATTGTATGTTTTTGTTATTGAAGTTGAATTTTGTGAAGACACCCTCATGACTGATCACATTTTGCTGGTCAGGAATCCTGTGTATACATGTCTGTACCTCTATTATGTTGTGATCTGAGTTTATTGTCTTTGATACGGTTATATTCTGTATCAGATCGTCGTTGTTAGTGAAGATGAGGTCCAACATATTTTCTAGTCTTGTAGGCTCTAATATTTGCTGGTTTAAGGTGAATTTGGTGCAGAGATTTAATAGCTCATGTGCGTGTGAATTTTCATCTGAGCTGCCTCCTGGGGTGATCTGTGTTAAAATATTATTTGCTATACTCCTCCATTTTAGGTGTCTCAAGTTAAAATCTCCCAGTAGCAAGATGCTTGGGGCAGGAGTTGGGAGATTTTCCAGACAGTGGTCAATTAATTTTCAAAAGGTGTTCCTGGAATTGCTGGGAAGTTGCATCTGGAGGCTTGTATACAACTACAATGACAAGGTTTTGGTTTTTCAATCTTCAATCTGGCAAAATTTCAACTACATCATTTGAGGTGTTTAGTATTTCTGAGCAAATGAGCGACTCTGTAATGTACAAGCCAAACCTTTCACTTGTTGTCTGTTTAGGCTGTCGCATCTGAATAGGTTATAACCCGGGATCCATATTTCTTTGTCAAAATGATCCTTTATGTGGGTCTCTGTGAAAGCTGCAAACGTTGCATTTGACTCCATGAGCAGTCCCTTGATGTAAAGTATTTTGTTGTTTGTTGACAGGTTTAGACCCAGTATGTTTGCAAAGACAAATGTCGTTATATTGATGGAATTTAGGGAAGTTTTATTTGCTGGCTCTAGTAGTAGAAGTAATAGTGGTAGTAGAATGTAGGCAATTTGGTGGTTATCCTTGATCACAAGTATTACTTCCACAAATCTTGCTCTCTGACTCACCTACCTACACTTCTCTCATTTCCATCTGTCTTGATTGCATTCAAGAGAACTTTTAACAATAAACTTTGAACTCTCCAATCTCTGTCCTCCTGACTTTGACCTTGTTCAACATTTCCTTGTTATTTGTCCCTTTCTGCCTTGTTTCTATGGTCTTCCTAAAACTCATAAACCTGATATTCTTCTACATCCCATCATATCCTCCAGAGGTTGTCTCTCATTCCCTTTCCTTTTGGCTGGTCAAAACTCTCACTCCTTTTCTTGGTACTTTTTTTTCTGCTCACCTCTGTTACTCTCAAGACTTCATCAAACATGTTCATCCTCTCTCAACCTGTCAGATGCTTAGTCTTGACGTTGAGTCCCTCTTCACTGATGTCCCTCTTAATGATGATCTTAATTTTCTCAGAGAGAAGGCTAATGAAGGGTTACTTCATCTTCCTATATCTTCTGATGTCTTGATCTTATTTGCCTTTGTGTGGACTCTAACCCCTTTTCCTTTCAAGGTAAATTTTATTCTCAAACTTTCAGTGTCGCTATGGGCTCTCCTCTATCCCCAGTTCTTGTTAATCTTTATATGGAATACTTCAAAACTGTTCTTCTTCCTACTGTTGGTGTGTGCCCTTCCCTCTGGCTCTGCTATGTATAAGATATCTTTGCTCTTTGGCCCCATGACTAGTCACTTCCAGCCATTTCTCGATGCCCTTAACAATCTTGCTCCTTCCATCAAGTTTAAAACTGAATGAGAATTTAACTCTTTGCTTCCTTTCCTTAATGTACATGTCCACTGCTCAGCTACAGGCTTTTCTTTTTCGTTTATTGCAAGCAGTGGAATGTACATTCACTACTTTTCTTACCATTCTCCCTCTGTCAAGAAAAGTGTTCTCGGTTCCTTGAATCAGAAATTTCCATTCTTTGTAATTCGTTCTCTCGTCTTGGTTACCCTTTCAATTTCATAAACTCTGCTTTCTCACATGTTAAATGGACTTTCTTCTCTCCTAAACTCTCTATTCCTGTGAAATTTCCTGTTCTCTGCCTTCCCTATATTTTCAGTCTTTTCTAATCTCAACAACTCTCTCCATTCCTTAGTTTTGTGAAAAGTAAGTTTACTTTTCCCCAAACTAACACCCTTCGCAGTAATCTAGTTCATACCTCTCCTTGTGCTATAGATGCCTCTGATGTCTACTGTATCCTATGCATCTCTTGTTCTCTCCAATACTTTGGTGAGACTGGTCACTCTCTTTCTGACAAACTCGAGGAACACAAAAGAAGTGTTATGCTTGCCGACACCAATAATGCTCTTTTCTGTCATGTTAAAGAATACAGGCATCCTATTGACTGGTCCTCTGCAAAAACTGTCTACCCTACTTCTAGCTTTCATAGAGGCTGTCTTGTTGAAGCATCCTTATACACAACTTTCCTTGCATGAATCTTTGTCCTGGCTTTGTCTCTGTAGATGCTTTCCTTTCTTATTACATTGTCAAATGACCCAAACTTCAGAACACCCATGTCTTGACTTGATCCTTTCTTCTCCTTCTTTCCCTACCTCTTCTCCTTTTTTCTGCCTGTGTTTTGTCAGTCAGTTTTTTCCTGTGTGTTTTGGTCCTACCCTTTGTGGGCTCTTAGCTCTCCTGCAATGCTCCTTTTTTTTGTCCTTTGACTGATCCCACTTCTACTTTTACAAAGTCTTCCCCTCCATTCCTCTACTATTGCTACTACCATTACTATTGCCTCCCTTCACTCCCCTTTTTCTCTTGTGCCACTAACTACTCTCCCTACTTTCTACTACCATTATTACTTCTACTACTACTACTTCCACTACCAGCCTTAGCACTTCTTCCTTTTTTACTTCTCTTTGTCCCATCCTTGTCCCCTTCACCTATGTATACTGGCTCCCTTTCTCTTTTATGTTAGTGTGACTTTGTAAATGGTCTAAGTTGGACTGAAATGTTGTCATAAGCTCCTCTCTTCTATTAGCGGGTTATTTGTCTACCTCAAAGTTGCTATTTTAAACCGTACAGTCATTTTTGCTTTTCCCATCATGCACCGTGTGGGGCAGGATTTTTTTTTTACAGTGGACCCCCGGATTACGATGGCGTCGGATAACTATAAATTCAGAAGACGATACATTTTTCCGTAAAAATAATGGTTTGGTAAATGATGATCCGCTCGGAAAACGCTATTCGTCTTGGACGCGTACACGGCCCAACACTCCATCCAGAGTCAGTGTGCCATTGTTTACCAGCGAGTGACTGCCACCCACGCATTTATACCATACATTTTGTCATTATTCCATTGTTTTTAGTGTTTGCAACTGCTAAATAAGCCACCATGGGCCCAAAGAAAGCCCCTAGTGCCAGCCCTGTGGTAAAGGGCTGAGAGGGGAGAATGTGTCTTCTTAAGTGATTCTACGATATGTTATGATACTAAAGTTAGTTAGTTAATATCTTTATTATGCACCCCATACCCATGGTGTGGGCGGTAGTCAAAAGATTACAGAGGTACAGGTATCCCTCAACATTCGCGTTTTCCACTTTCACGGGCTTCACACATTCGCGAATTCCCGGCCGCCAAATTCCCAGCCGCCAAATTTCCACCCACCAAATCATATTTAAGTTTCCCGCCACCCAAGCGTACCTACTACCTTCCCTCCGCCCCCAGCCAGCCCCCACACCACTCACTCACTGAGTGTTTTGTTTGTTCATTATTTGTTATTAAACTACAGTATAACATGTATGTTGTACTATATAGTACAATATTTTACTATGTTTTCATGTGTTTTATGATTGTTCATGGTTCAGTAGGTTAAGGAAGCAGTAAGTAATGAATGTACATACTAAATAAAGGTTATCTATCTATTACATTTATTCCAAATTGCTATCAGAAACATGATAAATACCCTAGAACTGTAATAAAGATGCTGAAATGAATAATATATGCCATATTATATGAGTGGGGTAAGAGAAGCAGGCAGACCGCCACCATAAAAGATGTTTACATCAGGGTAAACATGCCTAAATCACTCTTGTTATAAGAACAAATGCAAAAATAGCATTTATTATTTTTAGAATAATAATAATTTATAATAATTGATCTGGAACACTTTAAATGTCATCAGTATTTGGTAGCTGACATTTAGAGCACTCCACAGCAATTATTATTATTATTATTATTATTATTATTATTATTATTATTATTGTTTATTATTATTATTTCCCTACAATATATTATAGGGAAATAATAATAATTATTATTATTATTATTAATATTAATAATATTTCCTTACAATATATTGTAGGGAAATAATAATAATTAATTAATATATTGCATTGGAATCTCTTAAATGTCACTTACCAAATACAGTGGTACCTGATTACGAATATTTTGTCGTCAAGAATGCTGTTCAAGTGCCATTTCCAAACGAATTTTCCTATAAGGAATATGTTAAATGACTAATCTTTTTCACCCCAAAAATATACCTATAAAAAGCATTTAAAAAATAAACTTACATAAAAGGGCGATTTTGGGGACCATCGTAACTCGAGGTACCACTGTACTGATAACATTTAAAGTGCTCCAGATCAATTATTATAAATTATTATTATTCTAAAAACAATAAATGCTATTTTTGCATTTGTTCTTACGACAAGAGTGATTTAGGCATGTTTACCCTGATGTAAACATCTCTTATGGTGGCAGTCTGCCTGCTACTCTTACCCCACTCATATAATATGGCATATATTATTCATTTCAGCATCTTTATTACAGTTCTAGGGTATTTATCATGTTTCTGATATCAATGTGGAATAAATTTAATAGATAGATAACCTTTATTACTAATATTAGTGTAATTACACAACATTTTTTTAGCGCTAAGGCTAACATCCACTACCTATGATGACTCACCAGACACTGCTGCCTCTCCCTCCCTACAATAGCTCCTCCCACTTCGTAACTATGTTAGATGGTGAATTTAATGTATTTTTCTGTAAGCTTAACTCGTTGTATGTGTATTTTACTTTTTTTTATTGTTTTCTGTAATATATGAGTTATGCAAATTAAAATAAAGTTATGAAGTTGGAGTTTCATTTTTTTTTTCTAATGTATACATATTTAATTCAACATTTGGCATCATTACAAAGTGGGCGGAGCTACAGCAGAGGGAGAAGAAGCAGTGTGTATGTAACTCTTGATTCCCCATGACACTTCACAACACTATAAAATACATATTGTATAATTATACTATTACAGGCCTCCCTCCACAGCCAGCTCATGTCAAAATAACATGTATATAGTACATTATTTTACGATGTTTATATGTGTTTTATGATTGTTCATGGTTCAATAGGTTAAAGAAGCAGTATTGTATTATATTTCCCTACAATATATTGGGGCATCAAACATTCGCGATTTTTCAACATTCACGAGGCTCTTGATCCCCTAACCCTCGCGAATGTTGAGGGAGACCTGTAATTGGTCCATTGACTGGACTCCAAAGTTTTGATAGCTGAACAAGTTACAGCGGTAATGAACTAGATCTGGTCACAATTATGACACTAAAGCAGCAGGATTTGATAAAGGGTATAGCACCAGCCAGCGATAAAGTGTAGCATTAACAGTGTAGCAAGTAAGTTAAGCGATTAAGTGATAGAAAAATGACAACACGAAACTTAACTCCTCCAATGTTGTTGGAGTTATATAGGGCGACTGACAACACCGCCATGTGTCAGGCGGCCATCACTATTTAAGGAGTATCTTTCAGTGGCCCTTATACAATCAACAACAAACACCACAACACCAGTCCTTGCATTCGTAATGATATTTTATTCATTCTAGAGTGTATGTCATGTTTCTATGTTGTTAATATTGTTTTTTATGTCATATTAGATGAATTGTGATAGATAAATAAGCCATAGACTATCTTGTCCTGTCCACAAACACACACCCCTGTTGCCGGCACAATTTCAAGCATTCACCAGAAACAGAACTCTCTTGAAAACTTTTTTGAGCAACAGGGGTCCAGTGACTCTCAAACTGGTCCTAGGGGCATTGAAAAACAAAGAAGGGAAGTAACCCAGGAAGAGGACTTGGTACCTGAAGTGTTAATGGAAGGGGATTCCCCTTCCAAACACTAGCAACTACTCCTTCCTCTCCCCTCCTTCCATCTTCCACACATCAACAACTCTTCAATAAAGGTAAGTGTCAAGTTATTACTGTTTTATGTACTTTATATCTCATTCTTTTCTGTGTAATTTAATGTGGAAACAATATTTATTTTAATACTTTTGGGTGTCTGAAACGGATTAATTGAATTTCCATTATTTCTTATGGGGAAAATAGATTTGGATTACATTATTTTCGGTTTAAGTTAAGCCCTCTGGAACGGATTAATCACGTAATCCGGGGTCCACTGTATATTGTGCACACTCACTGTAACAGACCTATTCTCTCGTATCTATGCCAAAATTTACTACTCACAGCTTATCTGAGTGAGGTGAGCTCATGACAGGACTACAAGAGGGACTGTCCTTAATGATGTAGTTCTACAGGGTGACCACTGAGAGGGTTAATGACGTAGTTCAACATGGTGACCACTGAGAGGGTTAATGATGTAGTTCTACATGGTGACCACTGAGAGGGTTAAGTTAGGTATATTAAATAAGTGATTTCAGTCCTTTACTGGTTGTGAAGGTTGTTGTCCAGCCTTCTTAGGAAAATTATAATAGAAAAAGACAATAATAACATTAACAATAAACATTTTATTTTAATAGGAAGAAATGCCAATAATAAATACTTAAATATGAATACAGTGGACCCCCGAGTAACGAGCACCCCGGAAATCGTACAATTATGTAGGTATAATATTGTAAGTGCTTTTGTAAGTGTATTTTTGGGGGTCTGAAATGGACTAACCTACTTGACATTATTTCTTAAGGGAGTAAATTCGTTCGGTAATGGCACTTGAGCAGGCTTCTGGAATGAATTTTGCTCGTTACTCGGGGTCCACTGTATAACAATCCTATCTTAAGAAAAATGAAAAATGAAAACATAAAATTAAAACTGATCCAAAGCTAGGTATTTACAGATGGACGTAGATTAATGTACGTGTCGATATTGTTGACACTGCAGCTATGAATCGTTTCTCGACTCCGTGTTGTTGGTGAATCGATGAATGTCAACACCCACTCTGTTGACGAATGTTTCCCAAATCAATCAATTTCCACATCCACTTGTTAGAAAACTGTGTAACCGAGGTATCAGGGACTCAGGTGAAGGTTGTCCACTGCTAAATCACAGTTGCCTGGGTTTTCTGATTGTAGCTATAGGAACCTCAGTTGTAGGAAATAGTTGGTGGTCAAGACTCTGCTTCTCACTTGGAGAGAATTCCAGCCATCCACTCAGCTTTGAGCCAGATGACCCATGCTGATTCAGAAGGCTGGGGAAGAAATCAAATGACAATTACTCACCACTCTAATATTCATTCACATAGTAGGCATAAGGCCTTTAACCCTTTCAGGGTTTTTGACGTACTAGTACGGCTTACGCGCCAAGGCGTTTGATGTACTAGTACGCATAAATTTTTAGCGGCTTCAAATCGAGCGGGAAAACGCTGGTAGGCCTACATGTGAGAGAATGGGTCTGCGTGGTCAGTGTGCGCAGTAGGAAAAAAATTTGGTACCCAGTGGTGCATTGTGGGAACACCATTTCAGTCCACCTTGTCCACCATGCCTCTCAGCAAGAAACTCCTTACTCCTCTGCGAATTGGGACACTTTTGTTCCCCAGTGACAGTTCTAATAGTGATGGGGATGTCAGTGAAGGTGACTTTCAAGGTTTTGACGTGGTTGTGACCGAAAATAATGACCATAATACCAGTAATAGTGAGGAAAACCCACAACCTTCCACCTCTGGTGCTGTGCCATCTTGTTCACGTTCAATTGTACCAGAACGAAAGAGGAAATTGTTATTTACTCATATCCAGAACTCAGATGTGAGCAATGGTGATGATAGTGATAGTGATTTTGAACTCCAAGCTCTTCAAAATAGTTCCAGTAGCGAGAGTGAAGTGGAATATTCACCAGTGAAGCGTCAGTATATACGACGTATATGCACTCTGGTAGTGTGCCATATGCTCTTCCAAGGGTTAGGAGTACATCTAGGAGTACATCCCATGGGCGTACAACAGGCACAGATAGTGACAACAAAGATGATACTGCTGCAATTGGGATGAGAAATGTGCATGCATCTGGTGGTGGTAGTGGTGGTGCCAGGCAGGAAGCACCAGCAGTGGGCCATGCTGCCACCCACTCCGCTGACTCAGCTCAGCTACAACAAAGGCCACCCTCACCCACCCACCCACCATACCAACCTGCACAACCACAACCTCCACAACCTCCACAACCACCTGTCAATATCCAGTACCCACCAGCAGACCGCCAATAGGATTGGCAGGGAGCTGAGAATTTTATTCCCAATCCCCATCAGTTTGATGAAAGCCAAAGTGGAATACGCCCATCTTGTACACTTGGGAACAATGCCACTGAACTGGAATGCTTTGAATTATAATTTGATGAACCCCTGATGGATATTATTGTCAGGGAAAGCAACAGATACTACGAGTACACCATGGCAAACACAATACTTTCACCAGGATCACATCTACACCAGTGGAAAGAAACAACTGTGGCTGAGATGTATTTTTTCTTTGCCACAATAATGCTTATGCCACATGTGTATAAGCTCAGTGTCAAATCATACTGGTCAACAGATCGCCTGATTTCAACCCCAGGTTTCAGTGATATTATACCAGTGAATCGATTTGTGCTTCTGTTACGTATGTTACACTTATCAGACAAAACCAGGCCTGACAGAAATGCCAGGTTATATAAGATTAGGAATGTGTTTGTGTACCTGAAACAGAAATTCAATATGTATTTTTATCCCTTCAGGAAGCTTGTTATTGATGAGTCTTTGATTTTATTCAAAGGTAGACTGTCGTTCAAGCAGTATTTACCAAGCAAGAGGAAACGCTTTGGTATAAAGTTGTTTGTACTTTGTGATTGCTACAGTTGTCTTGTATTGGATATTATTGTGTACACTGGAAGTAATACATTGCAAGATACCAGGAAGTTATTGGGTATCTCTGGTGATGTGGTTAGAACAATGATGGAACCATATCTTGGTAAGGGGCATACATTATATACTGATAACTGGTACACAAGCCCTTTACTCAGTGATTTTTTGCGAGTGAACATGACAGATGTGTGCGGTACAGTGCGTGGAAATCGTAAGCATATGCCTAGGTTTGATGCAGGCACTCGTAGAGGTGAGGTGCAAGTGTTTGCTGCCAGTGACATCATAGCATTTCGGTGGCATGACAAATGAGATGTCACACTGTTGTCATCAGTTCACCCTAACGAAATGACAGACAGTGGCAGGCTGAATAGAGAGACCAATGAACCCATTCTAAAACCTGCAGCTGTGATGGACTACACCCTCAATATGCGTTCAGTGGACAAATGTGACATGCAGATTGGGTTTGCTGATTGCGTTCGTAAGAGTCATAAGTGGTACATAAAACTCTTTTTCCATATTCTGGACATTTCCATGCTCAATGCTTATAATATGTATAAGCTGAAGACCAGAAACAAACCACCATATGGTGAATTCTGTTTGTCTGTCATCAGACAAATAATATTCAAGTACCAAGTAATAGCACCTGCAATAGAACACTGCCCACGAAATTATGAACAAATACCCTCTCGTCTGAGGCCTGGTGATCACTACCTAATGAAACTACCTGCTACTGCTTGCAAGACAAAGGCTCAGAAGAGGTGCCATGTCTGTGCACATACAAAAAAACGTCCTCAACAATGCAGAGACACTCGTTTGATGTGTGAGGAGTGTAAAGTACCATTGTGCATGACACAATGTTTTAAAGAGTTCCACAAGCTCCACCACTTCTAAGAACATGTCCAGTGACTGTATATATGTATATATATGATAGAAAAATAGTAATAAACAATCTTTGACATTGTTAATTTTTGTAAACATGTTTTGTAAACAATGTAATGAGAACAAAGTTTGTGTAGTTATTGTGAAGTAAATAACAAGTGAATATTTGAAAAACAGCACTTATATTGGTCTCACAGGCCATAAAAGTTATTTGAAAAAAGAAAAATTAAAAAAGAAAAGAAAACAACTCAAAAAAATCAAAGAAAAAATTACCGGCTGACTGGCAGTCAGCAATGTTGCCATAAGCGGCTCATTTTCTGTCAATTTCAAGCCTCTATATCTCGGTAAGTATTGATCGCAAAAATGTTTTTTTTAGCCTATTAGATTTAGAAAAAAAAAACTATTATTTCATAAGAAAAAATTATTATTTTTTTTTTAAAGTTTCTCGACCCTGAGAGAGAGTTAAGAATTGAGGCCTCGACCCTGAAAGGGTTAAAAGAAGTGGTGAGACTGAAACAATTTACTTTACCATAAGCCAAGGCAGGGCAGAGTAGAATTATGTGTTCCCAAAATAATGAGTGAAGCTCAAAACATAAATAACGAGTGAAGCTCTTAACATAAAAG
The DNA here is from genome assembly GCA_009830355.1 of Cherax destructor. Classification (NCBI taxonomy): domain Eukaryota; kingdom Metazoa; phylum Arthropoda; class Malacostraca; order Decapoda; family Parastacidae; genus Cherax; species Cherax destructor. The sequence continues at coordinate 23,199 of WNWK01021985.1, forward strand.
ATAGGAGTATTGGTGAAGACTTACAGTGGAGTCGGGAGTTGTCAGTCGAGTGATTAACCTGTGGCCGGAGCGTAGCACTACACCTCTCACCAGGTGGAAGAGGGAAGGGGGTATAGCGGGATCCAGACACTCGCCCTACCTCAACAAGCAGACTACCATTCAACTATCACTATACATACCTTCACACTTTCATTATTCCTATTACTTCAATGGACTTTAACCTCACACTGGTGTGAATAGATTTGCTGACTATTATAGTAATGTCTCGTAGAGCTTTCCACAGACAGTAGTGTTTAATTGTATTTTAGGCAGCAAGATAATAAAAATCTAATTTGTTTATAAATCTCTCTTTCCAGTGTTTATTTCTTCGAGGTTTGAACCCAACCAATATGAGTACAAAAGCCATGATGGAGTTCCTTGAGAGTTGGCTTCAAGTGTCACAGGTTGTTGACGCTTCGTGTTATTCTCTGCTTCTTCACTTACCCATTTTACTGACTTATAACCAACCTTCTAATATTGTTTTGATATACTAATGATATGCATACCAGAATTATATATATACAGTGGTACCTCGACTTACGATGGTCCCCAAACTCACCCTTTTATGTAAGTTTATTTTTTTAAATGCTTTTGTAAGTGTAATTTTGGGGGTCTAAAAGGACTAGTCTATTTTACATCATTCCTTATGGGGATAAATTTGTTTGGTAATGGCACTTGAACAGCATTCTGGAATGAAAAAATATCGTAAGTCGAGGTACCACTGTACAGTGGACCCCCGAGTTTCGTAAAAACTTCACTCCTGAAGTCTGCTCAAGTGCCATTACCGAACGAATTTACTCCCTTAAGGAAAAATTTCACGTAGGTTAGTCTATTTCAGACCCCCAAAAATACACTTCCACAAGAACTTACAAAATTATACTTACATAATTGCACGATTTCCGGGGTATTCGTTAACCGAGGGTCCACTGTATATATAAAATCTGTACCAGCTAATATTAGCTGAAATTTTATTAAAAGGAAGGTTTGTTTATTGGCTATTGTTGTAGTTGAAATGGAGACTTTTTAGTCACACTTAAATTTACTGTCCTAAGTGTTGTCAGTTATATTTCAAAGCTCAGCCCTATTGCTACTGTAAATCATTGATTATCTGGCAGTCAGTCCTTCAACATTCAACATTATCTGGCAGTCAGTTCTTCAACATTCAACATTATCTGGCAGTCAGTTCTTCAACATTCAACATTATCTGGCAGTCAGTCCTTCAGCATTCAACATTATCTGGCAGTCAGTCCTTCAGCATTCAACATTATCTGGCAGTCAGTTCTTCAACATTCAACATTATCTGGCAGTCAGTCCTTCAGCATTCAACATTATCTGGCAGTCAGTCCTTCAGCATTCAACATTATCTGGCAGTCAGTTCTTCAACATTCAACATTATCTGGCAGTCAGTTCTTCAGCATTCAGCATTATCTGGCAGTCAGTTCTTCAACATTCAACATTATCTGGCAGTCAGTTCTTCAACATTCAACATTATCTGGCAGTCAGTTCTTCAACATTCAACATTATCTGGCAGTCAGTTCTTCAACATTCAACATTATCTGGCAGTCAGTTCTTCAGCATTCAACATTATCTGGCAGTCAGTTCTTCAGCATTCAACATTATCTGGCAGTTAGTTCTTCAACATTCAACATTATCTGGCAGTCAGTTCTTCAGCATTCAACATTATCTGGCAGTCAGTTCTTCAGCATTCAACATTATCTGGCAGTTAGTTCTTCAACATTCAACATTATCTGGTGATCTTGTTCAATCTTGCAAAAAAGTGAATAATCTAGAAAAACTAGTACTACAATCTGGTGGTTGGATACCACATGGCCAGATATGGTTGAACAAAGAATCCAGTGTTCAAATGTGTTGATGAATATTGTAGAACATTGGAAATAAAAAGAAAAAGTATAATTTTTTGATTAGAGTTCTGTGTCAGAAATAGGGTAATGAAAATAATAATTTACATTTTTCAACTATTGTCACTTTGTTTATTTTTGAGTGTATGAAAAAACTATGCCTTAAGGATGGCAGGGTCTGAAGTCTGTTTGTTCTTCCTAACAAAACTGCTGTTAGGCATGTTTGAGTCTATAATGAAGTGCAATAAGAATATACAAATAACCTATACAATGGACCCTCAGTTTTTGTACAGCTCCCAACTCGAACAATTATGTAAGTGTAATTTTGTATTTGCTTTTGTAAGTGTATTTTTGGGAGTCTGAAACGACTAATCTAATTTACATTCGTTCTTATGGGAACAAATTCGTTCGGTAAGAATTATTGACGAAAACCAAGGGTCCACTGTACTTAGGAGAGGGGAAATTTATAATGATGTTTCGGTCCGAACTGAACCATTGACGTGTTGAATGACCAAAATATCATCATAAGTTTCCCTCCATAAGTGCAGGTTATCTGTGTATTGTTCAAGCCACAGTATTGTGACTATTCTTTGTATGATAAGAAGTTAAAGAAAAAAGGTCATTACTGGGAGACAGTGGTATGTCCATGGAGTGAATCAAGCGTCACTTCACTACAGAATGGCTAGTGCAAGATCTTAAGGACTCTGAACATGACAAAGAGAACTAGAGAACTATCTGATGATAAAACTGATGTGACTGATGGTGAAGTTGAAAATTGGCCACAGGAGAATGATGGAGATCTAGAGATTGATATATTGAGTGAAAAAAAATAATTAATGAAACTGTGTTGAATGTGTGCATAAGGGGAATGACAGTGAAGCACTTGAGAAAAAACTTAAACCTTTAAATGTTCGAGAGAGTTTGGACTTTGTGTTAAGATATATTAATTTGAGCAGTGAAACTATTATGAAGTGTACTTAGTATACTTTAGAATATTTAAAGAACTAAAGAACACATTTGTAGGCATTATGAGAATGGAGAACAGCTAAAAATTTAATCCTCTTGTGAGCCTCTGCCACAATCTAGGAAAGTGTCCTGTGAACCTTGGCATATTTTCAGTATATATGGAGCACCTAAACAAAGTTAAGAAAGAATTCACAAAAAAAAGAACCATAGTGTGATTAACTCAACTCAAAGGTGTGAAATAATTGATAATCTAGCACCCCCAGAATGCAGCCCACAATGGTCTACTACCTAGTTACAGTAGACTTGTCTAGCTTGGGAATTGATAATGAAACCTTTTGGTTGTGAGCTGAACACAGAAGGGCCACCTACTTATGAAGTTAATGCTTCCTGAAAATTCATTGTAAGTTTATTGTTTGGATCTCGGAACCTATTTTCTTAATAAAAAGTTATAATTGGAGATGCAGTATTAAGCCATAATATTCCAAATCTAATTTCATTTAATTTTTTTACTAAAAATATTTATCTGGTATTTTACATTCAGTACTGTTCCTTCTCACTGTACAGTGGACCCCTGAGTATCGGCCGTAATCCGTCCCAGGAGCTAGGCCTTAACTCGAACTGGCCGAAAGTCGAACCATTATTTCACATAAGAAATAATGTAAATACAATTAATCCGTTCCAGACACCCAAAAATATTCACAAAAAGTTCATTTTTTAACCCTTAAACTGTCCACACGTAGATATACGTTCACGTGCGTAGCTGGCCGAACGTAGAGCTACGTTTTATTTTTCATTCCTTCAAATTTAGTGCGATAGGCCTGAGTCGCCTAGACATGAGAGAATGGGTCTGCGCCCTCAGTGTGCGCAGTATTAAAAAAATCTGGGACCACTTAGTACCTTGTGGGAGCACCAGTTCGATTGAGTGCCAGCTTGAGCAAATAGTGTGGCAAACACCAGGGATTCAATGATGTTATGTCGCATTAACACTCCCCTTATAAGAGGAAAGTAAAAATAGGTTAGATAAATACATGAGTGGCTGTGGGTGGGTGTGAGTTGGACCTGACTAGCTTGTGCTACTAGGTCTGATGCCATGCTCCTTCCTTCAGAGGATGTGACCTGACTAGGTGGGTCATTGGTCTAAGTTGGGGGTGACATGGACCTGCCTTGCATGGGCCAGTAGGCCTGCTGCAGTGTTCCTTCTTTCTTATGTTCTTATGTATTCGGCAGGCTGGCTGGCTTTGGCATTCTCTGGCTCTGTCTCTATCTGTCTATATCTCTATCTGTCCATATCTTTGTCTGTCTATATCTTTGTCTGTATATCTTTTTCTGTCTATATCTTTGTCTGTCTATATCTTTTTCTGTCTATATCTTTTTCTGTCTATATCTTTGTCTGTCTATATCTTTGTCTATATCTTTGTCTGTCTATATATCTATCTATATCTATATGTCCTATATCTCTGTCTCTCTCACATGTACACATAAGTACAGTTATTATACATAGTGTAAATTACCTAGGATAACCCAAAAATTCCAGGCAAAGTGCTATACAATGCTTGTAGATATAATACATAATAAGCATGGAAACCCCTGGCAAGTAATACGCATCGTCACTTCTGCATCATGTATAATACCTGTTGGCTTAAGAGACGCACTCTGAGATTGAGACAAGCAGACGGAAAGACATACAGAGGCAGACAGATAAGCAGAGTTAGACAGACATAAGCAGAGCTAGACAGACAGATAGATAGACAGACAGACAGATACAGACAGATACACAGACAGATAGACAAACAGAGAGATACAGACAGATAAACAGACAGACAGATAAGACAGACAGATAGATATTGAAAAAGGGAGGGTTCCCTCCAGCACTGCTGACATTTATCAAATGTCACTGGGTTGTCAAGAGTTATCTGACACTTGTCAACACACCATTCTTCAAGGAGTTTCATATATACTCCAGGATGTCTAAAACATTGCTGGGACCTATAAATAATTCGTATATATTTATAGACAATAGTAAATGACCAAGGAAGGTGAAACTGTTCACCTGTTGGTGTGATTGTGACTATTTGAGTACTGTTTCAGTACATAATATTAGTGTTAGAACAAAGATTGGCTATGAAATCACTAGAACTATTGTAAATTGTAATTATCAGAACATAAAAATTAGTATATAAATTAAAATAAAAACTAGAAAAAAAAGTATATCGGCATTACTTCTGCAAGCAGCAGGACTTGATGTTGCCGTCAGGTGAGCATCCAGTACCAAATTGGCGGGCTTATATCTCGGTAAGTACTGGCCCCAAAAATTTTTTTTTAGCCTATCCTGTTTATAAAAATGTGCTCTTCATTTAAAAAAAAAAAATGATTTTTTTTTTCAAAATATTCGGTCAGCTACGCGAGTGAACGTACGTATATCTACGTGTGGACAGTTTAAGGGTTAAAGAATAACTATAGTTTTACATACTCAAAACACATAATAATAACACATATTAAATTTATAAATTTACATTTAAAATAACATTTACAGTAGGGCCCCGCTTTTCGGCGATTCGCCTTTCGGCGTTCCGTTCATACGGCGAGTTCAAATTATGACCAAAACTTTTGTATACAGCGAGGGTCTTTCAGATACGGCGCGCGCCACCCGGTTTGTTTACATTTTCCGTGAGCACATCTCTCTATTATGTAATAATCACTCTTGGGCACATTAAATGTCTTATTTTACGTTAATATACACATTTTCAATAATCCATCTATAATATTTTCTTCAAAATTATATAAGAAACACGTTACAAAGCATATAAACATGCTGTTTATATGCTATGGTGTTGCCGGGCGGAGGGAAAACATTACGTAATACTAATAATAATCACTTGGGCACATTAAATGTCTTATTTTACGTTAATATAGACATTTTCATTAATTCATCTACGATATTTTCTTCAAAATTATTTAAAAAACACGTTACATAGCATATAAACATGATACATACACCCACAGAATAAAAATTGACAAATATGAGATTTGTTTACCAAGCGACTTTGTAGGTGTCGGAAGAATTACGTTTTCTCTAGTCAAACATTGAGGGATAACTGTAGAAAAATATTCCTTTCATATGCCTTCACTCTATATAGCTATTCACAACCCTTGTGGGTTTAGCGCTTCTTTTTTATTATGATAATAATAATAATACTATCATTACCTCTGAAAATAGTGTGTTGCATGAGAATGGGAGTGATGCTGTTTGTTTATTTTGTACTAACTTGTACACAATGTAAGAGTATTTGTATTGTGAGGTAATTATTATTATTTGTGAGGTAATTATTATTATTTGTGAGGTAATTATTATTATTTGTGAGGTAATTATTATTATTTGTGAGGTAATTATTATTATTTGTGAGGTAATTATTATTATTTGTGAGGTAATTATTATTATTATTTTGAGGTAAAAGTTTCACAAACTCTTACAAACGTATGTGAATGAACTAAAAGTGGACACGTATTAATCGCATTCATTTCGCCTGACCGAGTGATCTCCCACTACCTGTTCAGTTTGTTTTTTTACCTTGTCTGAACTCCGTATCTCGTTCTCTCTCTCGTTTACTCTTTCATTAACTAGTTGGCTCTCATTGACTATGGCGTCTAAGCTAAGTTGTGATAAAAAGAGGAGTCGTAAGCCTCTTACTTTAAGTGCCAAGTTAGAAATGATTGAACTCGGTGAACTGACTTTTTTGGGTTATCCTAGGTACTCTACTCATATTCTGCTATGTATGATAATCTATGTAACTGTATTTGTGTATACCTGAATAAACTTACTAACAAGGTATATGTTGATCACTGATATAGCCATCAAATACAGTTATATATAGCAGCATATGTGTAGATAACCTAAGAGTGTCAGCTGGGGATTGCAAGTTAAAACCTATGATAATTTATCACTCAGAGAATCCTAGGGCTCTAAAGAACTATGCAAAAGGTAGCCTCCCTGTTTATTATAAATCCAATTCGAAAGCTTGGATGACTACTGATCTTTTCATAAATTGGTTCACAGACTATTTTAAGCCTACAGTTGAGACTTACTGCAAGGAAAAGAAAATTCCTTTTAATGTTTTACTTGTTTTAGACAATACCCTGCCACTCACCTCTCACACATCAATGTTAATACTTTAAGGTAAGTAATAAGTTTACTCTGTGTGTATCTTACTTTTTATTGTGTTTTTTAATGCCTAGTGCTATTGCTAACTTAATATAAGTTAGTGTAAGCTTGTTGTCTGGCATTTATATGCATTTAGAAGTGGAAAAAAATGGAGTTCTGCTTTTCGGCGATGTCTGCTTTAAGGCACTAGCCTGGAACCTAACCTGCTGTATAAGTGGGGCCCTACTGTACTTTATTGAAGAGACTTGCTGGCTTCTAAAAGATAGGGAGGAGGAGTGAGGGAGGGCTTAGTGTTTGGAAGGGAAATCCCCCTCCATAAGAACTTCAGGTATTAGATTTTTTTTAGATTTTGCCACCGAAGTGGCTAGTTTATTGTGCACCCCATATCCATCCTGTGGACGGTAGCGCAAGAGCATATGGATACACAAAAGGCCTAGGCACTAGGCCCCAAAGGGGTTAACAATTGTACATTTGGATTTATATCTACATTTAAATTATCTGTTAAAAGCAAATTTAGGAAATTTGCTTAGTACAATTGGTATCTTATTTCATGAATAAGATATCTTGACATGTCACAAAGGTTATTATACTGTCTATCTCTATATTCCTCAATAAGTGGACAATTAAGCACATAGTGTTCAAGACAGTGACCATATTCCTGATCACATAATTTGCATTTAGTTTGATCATCATCTGTGTCTCCCAAACTGCCAGAAGTACCTGTAGCCAAGCCTAAGCCTGGCCACTACAACATCAGTCAGTCTGTTCACATTCCCTTCTTGGTCGTCTTTTAATGCCACTAGGACCAGCTTGAGAGTCACTGGACCGCTGTCTCACAAAATAACTGTCCACAGTCCTCTGTTTCTAGTGCCTCTTTAACATGTTCCTGAAGTGCAATATGGCTCTGTCACTGAACTTGTTGCAGAGATTGCTTATTTCAGCTTGCTCAGGGTGATATTTTTCAACAAAATTTTGCACATCATTCCACTTTGAACAAATCTCATATTTTTCTACTATCTCCTTCTTCAATTCTATGGTGTTCCTCACTTTCTTTACCACAGGAGTGCCACTAGGAAGTTTCTTTGGACCCATGGTGGCTTATTTCAGTGACAATCAATAAACAAGCAATAAACACAATAAAATAATTGTGAAATGTTTGAATGAGCATGCTGGGTAATGTTCACTCAATGGTAAACAAAGCTAGACTTGCTCACGATGCCTGCGCGGGGAGGCAGACAGGTCTAGTACGCAGGCCAAAACTCGGGGAAATGGCCAAGTCGGGGAAAAATTGGGCCAAAAAAGCGACCGAAACTCGAGTCGGCCGATACTCAGACCGGCTGATAGTCGGGGGTACACTGTAATATTGTTTATGGTATAACATGGAGAACAATCAAGAAAAAATAGAACAGGAAAATTACATCATACTTCATATACAGTGGTACCTCTACTTACGAGCAGCTCCCAACTCAAACAATTATGTAAGTATTTTTGTAGGTGCTTTTGTAAGTGTATTTTTGGGGGTCTGAAATGGATTAATCTAATTTTCATTATTTATTATGGGAAAAAATTCCTTCAGTATCGGCACTTGAATAGCCATCTGGAATGAATTAAGCTCGTAAGTAGAGGTACCACTGTATACATTTTCTTTTGACTTGTCTCGAGGAATTTAAAACCTCATGGGAATTTATTCAAAACATGCTAATTGAATTTTCCACTCCCAAATCTTTCTGCTCATTCTTTTTCAGTTTAGAGTGATATTAACTTTCACTATTTCCTCTCCACCCATAATCCTGATTATTATATGTTGATGCAACTCAACTTGCCATCCCAAAATATATAAAAAACAGAATCAAAGTCATTATTTCTAAAAAGCACACCTTCAAGGGGGAGCTTCCTGCTGTGGCAAAGAGGCTATTGGTCGGAGGAATTGGAGCCTTCGATCTTCTTCCTCCGACCGAATCTAATTATTTCCAATCCTTTCCTTCCCTGTCCCATCCCTTCCTTTTCCCTTTTTCTTTCCTGTTTTCAGTCTTTGGGGTTCTTCCCTCAGGCATTCTGGTTCCTCGGTTGGAGGAAGGGTACCGTGGTTATTACAACCTCAGGTTCTAACGGCCTGTTATCCTGAGTGTAAAAGGGAGCTTGGAGCAAAGAAACTCAGTAGAAAATGCTTTGAATTTGTATTTCTTTCACCAAGCAATTTGTATTTCCTTCACCAAGTATATTATAAGGCTTTGTACAGATATGTCCTCTTTAAGGGGGGCTCCTTGACGTGGTAAAGAGGCTATCGGTCTGAGGAATTGGCCCTTTTGGTCTTCTTCCTCAGACCGAACCTAATTACCCCCCAATCCCCCCTCCCCTTTCCCATCTTCCCCATCCTCCCTTTTCCCTTTCCTCCTCCTCCTCCTCATCCCTCCCTTATTTCCTTCCCATTTTTACCCTGGGAGCTTCTCTCCACAGGCATTCTAGTTCCTAGGTAGGGGGAAGGGTACCGTGGTCCAATCCCATTCCGTTGAGGTTCTTGGCGGTGGTGTAGTTTGCCGTGGAATCTGGATCGCCTGAGGATGTCCCGATCCCTCTACAGTGTCCCGGGGGGTGGCCTTGGGTATCTTTCGGGCGGGGTGTATCTCTGGAGGCCACCTTTCGATTCCGGGGTGGTGGCCGAGGCGGTATGCTTTGTGGCAGATATCCGGCCGCCCTCTCTTTTGTCCGCCGAGGTGGCTCGGTGGATGTGAGGTTGCTATCCCGGATTGCTGGTTTACTGGCATGAAGGGTAGGGTATGGCACGGGTTCCATGCAGCATCTGCACTAATTGTGGTGTTGAGGTCCTCTTGGGCGCGGAGGGGGATTTACTTCCCTTTCATTCCTCCTAGGGGCTATTCCTCCATGTTCCCCCCTTTTTTTATTCTTTTGTTTATTTTTATTTTATTTTCTTTCTTTTTTTTTTCTTAAAAACAAAAAGAAAGAAGTAACCTAACCATGGATGCCCTAATCTGTGAACCTACCCCGGGCCCCTTGATACCGCACCTTGTTCTGGCCCTACCTCGTTAATGAACA
>WNWK01021986.1:0-33274 GCA_009830355.1 Cherax destructor
TTCTCCAGGTGCATACACGCTTATTATGACAGACTTTTCGCATCCGACCCTTATTTTAATCCACATAATCCTTGAATTTACACATTCATATTCCCTCTTTTCCTTCCATAACTGATCCTTCAACATTATTGCTAACCCTTCCTTAGCTCTAACTCTCTCAGATACTCCTGACTTAATCCCATTTATTTCTCCCCACTGAAACTCGCCTACCCCCTTCAGCTTTGTTTCGCTTAGGGCCAGGACATCCAACTTCTTTTCATTCATAACATCGGCAATCATCTCTTTCTTATCATCCGCACTACATCCACACACATTCAGACAACCCAGTTTTATAAAGTTTTTCTTCTCGTTTTTAGTAGATTTGTACAGGAGAAGGGGTTACTAGCCCATTGCTCCCGGCATCTTAGCCGCCTCATACGACACGCATTGCTTACGGAGGAAAGATTCTTTTCCACTTCCCCATGGACAATAGAGAAAATAAAAAGAACAAGAGCTATTAAGAAAAAGAAGAAAAAACCTAGATGTGTGTATGTATATATATGCATGTGTATGCCAGTGTAGTGTGACCTAAAGTGTAAGTAGAAGTAGCTAGATATACCTGTTATCCAGCGTGTTTATGAGACAGAAAAAAGACACCAGCAATCCTACCATCATGTAAAACAGTTTCAGGTTTCTGTTTCACAGTCACCTGGCAGGACGGTAGTACCTCCCTGGGTGGTTGCTGTCTACCAACCTACTATATGTAATAAACTTACATATATATATATATATATATATATATATATATAAAACCTAAGAAGTAAATGTTTTCAGATATTTGGGAGTTGATGTGTCAGCGGATGGGTTTATGAAGGATGAGGTTAACCATAGAATTGATGAAGGAAAAAAGGTGAGTGGAGCATTGAGGTATCTGTGGAGACAAAAAACGTTATCCATGGAGGCAAAGAAGGGAATGTACGAAAGTATAGTGGTACCAACACTCTTATATGGGTGTGAAGTATGGGTTGCAAATGCTGCAGCGAGGAGGAGGCTGGAGGCAGTGGAGATGTCCTGTCTAAGGGCAATGTGTGGTGTAAATATTATGCAGAAAATTCGAATGTGGAAATTAGGAGAAGGTGTGGAGTTACTAAAAGTATTTGTCAGAGGGCTGAAGAGGGGTTGTTGAGGTGGTTTGGTCATTTAGAGAGAATGGATCAAAGTAGAATGACTTGGAGAGCGTATAAATCTGTAGGGAAGGAAGGCGGGGTAGGGTCGTCCTAGAAAAGGTTGGAGGGAAGGAGTAAAGGAGGTTTTGTGGGCGAGGGCTTGGACTTCCAGCAAGCATGTGTGAGCGTGTTAGATAGGAGTGAATGGAGACGAATGGTTTTGGGACATGACGATCTGTTGGAGTGTGAGCAGGGTAACATTGTGTGAAGGGATTCAGGGAAACCAGTTAATTGATTTAGTTGGACTTGAGTCCTGGAAATGGGAAGTACAATGCCTGCACTTTAAAGGAGGGGTCTGAGATAGTGACAGCTGGGAGGGACTTTTCTCAGCTGTCGTATCTGAGCTCCTCTGCAAAGACAGTGATTATGTATGAGTGTGGTGAAAGTGTTGAATGATGATGAAAGTTTTTTTTTGGGGATTTTCTTTCTTTTTGGGTCACCCTGCCTCGGTGGGAGACGGCCGACTTGTTGAAAAAAAAAAAATATATAAACTTACATATATATATATATATAAACTTACATATATATATATATAAACTTACATATATATATAATAATAATAATAATAATATAATATTTTTATTTCAATGCATGATACAAGTGTACATTGTTATTGGTAGTTACAATTATAAAACTGTATTGCAAGGAGAGCCACTGGCATGCCATGGCATTAGGGGCAGCTTATTCTAAAGACTTATTCACTAAAGACTTAATGCTAGAGAAATTGATTGAGTTTATTCTAGTTCTGTATTATTTAAAATTTAAATCTGATTATACATACAATAAAAAGACAATACAAGAGAAATTGGTTGAGTTTAGTCTAATTGTAAATTTTAATTCAAGTTACAATATGTTGATGCTATACTAGTATAATAACAATACTAGAAAATTTATTGAGTTTCTTCTAGTTATATATTTTATTTCAATTTAAAAAAATGATGATACTATAATATTTTAAATGAACAATATGATGATATGATATTGCAACAAGTGTTAAGGAGGATGACATATAAAACTGAGCTTATCTTAAGTAAGATAACATTGGGTTTGAGAGTTTGTTACAGTATGAGTATTTAGTACAGTGGTACCTCGACTTACGATGGTCCCCAAACTCACCCTTTTATGTAAGTTTAATTTTTTAAATGCTTTTGTAAGTGTAATTTTGGGGGTCTAAAAGGACTAGTCTATTTTACAACATTTCTTAAGGAGATAAATTCGTTTGGTAATGGCACTTGAACAGCATTCTGGAATGAAAAAATATCGTAAGTCGAGGTACCACTGTATAGTGTGAGTAGGTGATTTTTGAGAAGAGTCTTGAATTGATTTTCGGACAAGGTTAACTTAATACAGTGGACCCCCGAGTTTCGTAAAAACTTCACTCCTGAAGTCTGCTCAAGTGCCATTACCGAACGAATTTACTCCCTTAAGGAAAAATTTCACGTAGGTTAGTCTATTTCAGACCCTAAAAATACACTTCCACAAGAACTTACAAAATTATACTTACATAATTGCACGATTTCCGGGGTATTCGTTAACCGAGGGTCCACTGTATTTACTGGTAATGAATTCCAGATATATATATATATATATATATATATATATATATTTTTTTTATTAACACATCGGCCGATTCCACCAAGGCAGGGTGGCCCGAAAAAGAAAACTTTCATCATCATTCACTCCATCACTGTCTTGCCAGAAGGGTGCTTTACACTACAGTTATAAAACTGCAACATTAACACCCCTCCTTCAGAGTGCCGGCACTGTACTTCCCATCTCCAGAACTCAAGTCCGCCTGCCGGTTTCCTGAATCCTTCTAAATGTTACTTTGCTCACACTCCAACAGCACGTCAAGTATTAAAACCATATGCCTCCATTCACTCCTATCAAATACGCTCACACATGCTTGCTGGAAGTCCAAGCCCTCGCACACAAAACTTCCTTTACCCCCTCCCTCCAACCTTTCCTAGGCCGACCCCTACCCGCCTTCCCTCCACTACAGATTTATACACTCTGAAGTCACTCTGTCTCGTTCCATTCTCTCTACATGTCCAAACCACCTCAACAACCCTCCTCAGCTCTCTGGACAATCGTTTTGGTAATCCGCACCTCCTCCTAATTTCCAAACTCCGAATTCTCTGCATTATATTCACACCACACATTGACCTCAGACATGACATCTCCACTGCCTCCAGCCTTCTCCTCGTTGCAACATTCATCACCCATGCTTCACACCCATATAAGAGCGTTGGTATAACTATACTCTCATACATTCCCTCTTTACTTCCATGGACAAGGTTCTTTGTCTCCACAGACTCCGAAGTGCTCCACTCACCCTTTTCCCCTCATCAATTCTATGATTCACCTCATCCTTCATAGACCCATCCCCGACATGTCCACTCCCAAATATCTGAATACATTCACCTCCTCCATACTCTCTCCTCCAATCTGATATCCAATCTTTCGTCACCTATTCTTTTTGTTATCCTCATCACCTTACTCTTTCCTATATTCACTTTCAATTTTCTTCTTTTACACACCCTACCAAATTCATCCACCAACCTCTGCAGCTTCTCTTCAGAATCTCCCAAAAGCACAGTGTCATTAGCAAAAGCAACTGTGACAACTCCCACTTTGTATTTGCTTCTTTATCTTTTAGCCCAACACCTCTTGCCAAGACCCTCGCATTCACTTCTCTTACAACCCCGTCTATAAATATATTGAACAACCACGGTGACATCACACATCCTTGTCTAAGGCCCACTTTTACTGGGAAATAGTCCCCTTCCCTCCTACACACTCTAACCTGAGCCTCACTATCCTCATAAAAACTCTTCACTGCTTTCAGTAACCTTCCTCCTATTCCATACACCTGCAACATCTGCCACATTGCCCCCCTATCTTACATATATATATACAGTGGTACCTCGGTTTACGATTTTAATCCGTCAGAGAGGGCATATTTTAAGCGAAACAATCGTAAACGAATCAATTTTCCCCATAAGAAATAATGGAAATAAATTTAATCAGTCCAAGACTTCCAAAAGTAGTTAAATAAAATATTTTTAGAACTTTTGGACATTAAATAATACACAATTTAATAAAGAATACATAAATATACATGCAAATATTGTACAATAACATGTCACTTACATTTATTGAAGAGTTGTTGATGTGGAGGACGGAGGAGGGGAGAAGGTGGAGTAGTATGCTAGTGTTTGGAAGGGAATCCTTCCATTAACACTGCAGGTACCAAGTTCTTTTCTGGGGTTACTGGCCTTTTCTTTGAATGCTACACTCCTGCATGAATGCTACACTCCTGCATCCTTGCTACACTCCCTGCATCCTTGCTACACTCCCTGCATCTTTGCTACACTCCCTGCATCTTTGCTACACTCCTGCATGCCTACTACACTCCTGCATCCTTGCTACACTCCCTGCATCCTTGCTGACACTCCCTGCATCCTTGCTACACTCCCTGCATCCCTGCTACACTCCCTGCATCCTTGCTACACTCCCTGCATCCTTGCTACACTCCCTGCATCCTTGCTACACTCCTGCATCCCTGCTACACTCCCTGCATCCTTGCTACACTCCCTGCATCCTTGCTACACTCCCTGCATCCTTGCTACACTCCCTGCATCCCTGCTACACTCCCTGCATCCTTGCTACACTCCCTGCATCCCTGCTACACTCCCTGCATCCCTGCTACACTCCCTGCATCCCTGCTACACTCCCTGCATCCTTGCTACCTCCTGCATCCCTGCTACACTCCTGCATCCCTGCTACCCTGCATGCCTCTACCTCCTGCATAAATGCTATACTCCCTGCATAAATGCTTCACTCCTGCACATTCTTTACCACAGGCTTAGCACTAGGATCTTTCCTTGGACCCATGGTAGCTTATTTAGCAGTTGCAAGCACTAAAAACAGTGGAATAATGACAATATACTGGTATGAATGCGTGGGTGTGGGTGGGTGGTCGCTCCGCTTGTAAACAATAGCACTGACGCTCCTGGAGTGCGCTCAGCTGGGCGCCAAGCGGACAGGTCGGACGAATGTCGGTAACCGAGCAAACATCGTAAACCACAAACAAATTTCTTACGTTATAAATATCGGTTACCGAAAATAACGTAAGGTGATAACATACGTAAACCAGGTACCACTGTATATATATAATATATATATATATATATATATATATATATATATATATATATATATATATATATATATATATAACTTACATATATATATATATATATATAAAACTTATATATATATATATATATATATATATATATATAATATATATATATATATATATATATATATATATATATAAAAACTTACATATACATAATATATATATATATATATATATATATATATATATATATATATAAACTTACATATATATATATATTATATATATATATATTTTTATTTTTTTTTCAACAAGTCGGCCGTCTCCCACCGAGGCAGGGTGACCCAAAAGAAAGAAAATCCCCAAAAGAAAATACTTTCATCATCATTCAACACTATCACCACACACATACATAATCACTGTCTTTGCAGAGAGCTCAGATACGACAGCTGAGAATTGTCCCTCCCAGCTGTCACTATCCCAGTCCCTCCTTTAAAGTGCAGGCATTGTCTTCCATTTCAGGACTCAAGTCCAACTAAATCAATTAACTGGTTTCCTGAATCCTTCACACAATGTTACCCTGCTCACCTCCAACAGATCGTCATGTCCCAAAACCATTCGTCTCCATTCTCTCCTATCTAACACGCTCACACATGCTTGCTGGAAGTCCAAGCCCCTCGCCCACAATACCTCCTTTACCCTTCCTCCAACCTTTTCTAGGACGACCCTACCCCGCCTTCCTTCCCTACAGATTTATACGCTCTCCAAGTCATTCTATTGATCCATTCTCTCTAAATGACCAAACCACCTCAACAACCCTTCTTCAGCCCTCTGACAAATACTTTTAGTAACTCCACACCTTCTCCTAATTTCCACATTCGAATTTTCTGCATAATATTTACACCACACATTGCCCTTAGACAGGACATCTCCACTGCCTCCAGCCTCCTCCTCGCTGCAGCATTTGCAACCCATGCTTCACACCCATATAAGAGTGTTGGTACGACTATACTTTCGTACATTCCTTCTTTGCCCCTATGGATAACGTTTTGTCTCCACAGATACCTCAACGCACCACTCACCTTTTTTCCTTCATCAATTCTATGGTTAACCTCATCCTTCATAAACCCATCCGCTGACACGCAACTCCCAAATATCTGAAAACATTTACTTCTTCCATAATCCCTCTCTCCAATGTGATATCCAATTTTTCTTTATTTAAATCGTTGATACCCTCATCACCTTACTCTTATCTATGTTCACTTTTAACTTTCTACCTTTACACACTCTCCCAAACTCGTCCACTAACCTTTGCAACTTTTCTTTAGAATCTCCCATAAGCACAGTATCATCAGCAAAAAGTAACTGTGTCAACTCCCATTTTGCATTTAATTCTCCAAAATTTAATCCCACCCTCTCCCCAACACCCTAGCATTTACTTCTTTTACAACCCCATCTATAAATATATTAAACAACCGTGGTGACATTACACATCCCTGTTTAAGACCTACTTTTACAGGGAAATAATCTCCCTCTCTCTACACACCCTAACCTGAGCCTCACTATCCTCATAAAAACTCTTTACAGCCTTCAATAACTTACTACCTATTCCATACACTTGCAACATTTGCCACATTGCTCCCTATCCACTCTATCATATGCCTTTTCTAAATCCATAAATGCAATAAAACTTCTCTACCTTTATCTAAATACTGTTCACATATATGCTTCACTGTAAACACTTGATCTACACATCCCCTACCCACTCTAAAGCCTCCTTGCTCATCTGCAATCCTACTCTCTGTCTTACCTCTAATTCTTTCAATAATAACCCTGCCATACACTTTACCTGGTATACTCAGTAAACTTATTCCCCTATAATTTTTACACTCTCTTTATCCCCTTCCCTTTATATAAAGGAACTATACATGCTCGCTGCCAATCCCTAGGTACCTTCCCTCTTTCATACATTTATTAAACAAAAATACCAACCACTCCAGCACTATATCCCCCTGCTTTTAACATTTCTGTCATGATTCCGTCAATTCCAGCTGCTTTACCCCTTTCATTCTATGTAATGCCTCACGCACCTCCCCCACACTCACATCCTGCTCTTCTTCACTCCTAAACGATGTTGTACCTCCCTGGCCAGTACATGAAATTATCGCCTCCCTCTTTTCATCGACATTTAAAAGTTCCTCAAAATATTCCCGCCATCTACCCAATACCTCCAGCTCCCCATCTACTAACTCCCTACTCTGTTTTTAACTGACAAATCCATTCGTTCCCTAGGCTTTCTTACCTTGTTTATCTCACTCCAAAATTTTTTCTTGTTTTCAGCAAAATTTCTTGACAGAGCCTCTCCCGTTCTTTCATCCGCTCTTCTTTTGCACTCTCTCACCACTCTCTTCACCTTTCTTTTACTCTCCATATACTCTGCTCTTCTACTAACACTTCTGTTTTGTAAAACCTCTCATAAACTACCTTTTTCTCTTTATCACACCCTTTACTTCTTCATTCCACCACTCACTCCTCTTCCTCCTGCACCCACCCTCCTATAACCACAAACTTCTGCCCCACATTCTAATACTGCATTTTTAAAACTATCCCAACTCTCTTCAACCCCCCCACTATTCCTACTTGCACTAGCCCACCTTTCTGCCAATAGTTGCTTATATCTCACCCTAACTTCCTCCTCCCTTAGTTTATACACTTTTACCTCTCTCTTACTTGCTGTTGCCATTTTCTTTTTGTCCCATCTACCTTTTACTCTAACTGTAGCTACAACCAAATAATGATCTGATATATCCGTTGCCCCTCTATAAACATGTACATCCTGAAGCCTACTCATCAACCTTTTATCCACCAATACATAATCCAACAAACTACTTTATATATATATATACAGTGGTACCTCGACTTACGATATTTTTTCATTCCAGAATGCTGTTCAAATGCCATTACCAAACGAATTTATCCCCATAAGAAATGATGTAAAATAGACTAGTCCTTTTAGACCCCCAAAATTACACTTACAAAAGCATTTAAAAAAATAAACTTACATAGAAGGGTGAGTTTGGGGACCATCGTAAGTCGAGGTACCACTGTATATATATATATACACATACATACATACTCGCTTCTTAATTATCTCTGTACTAGGACTGATGAAGCCACTTGTGCCAAACATTTCCTCAGTAAATGTCTGGAACTCTGCATGTGTCTTTAGCCACAGTTCTTTTTCATGTCTCTTGAATTATTATTATAATTACTGCATTAAGGGGAAGAGGAGGGAGAGTGCTAAACCTGTAAGTGAACAGCACCTGGGGAAAGTGTGGAGGTAATCAGGATTGACCAAAAAAGGAAAGGTCAGGTCCAATTCCTTGGACCAAAAACCCCTCATCAACATCAAGGAACCTGACTCACGAAATCGTAATGACACGATTGCAAACAAACCATACCACAGGTGGGGTTCAAACCCACGATCACAGTCTCAAAATTCCAGACCATCGTGTAAGCCATCCAACTACAGTGGACCCCCGAGTTACGAACACCCCGGAAATCGTACAATTATGTAAGTATAATAATAGGGAGGCCTGGTCACAGACCGGGCCGCGGGGGCGTTGACCCCTGGAATTCTCTCCAGGTAGACTCCAGGTAGGTAATATTGTAAGTGCTTTTGTAAGTGTATTTTTTGGGGGTCTGAAATGGACTAACCTACTTGACATTATTTCTTAAGGAGTAAATTGCTCGGAATGGCACTTGAGCAGACTTCTAGAATGAATTTTGTTCGTTACTCGGGGGTCCACTGTAGTTGGATGAATGTTATTGAAGCTAGCTGGCCCAGTGGCTTACGCGACGGTCTGGAGTTTTGAGACTCTCTGATCGCGGGTTCGAACCCCACCTGTGGTATGGTTTATCAAGGAACCTCCTTTGATGGGAATCTCCCATTAAGACATTCAAATCTAGATATGCTTCCCAAGTATATGCAAACATTTTTGTGAGCAGATTATTGATGTTGAAAACTATATTATGTATTTGGGTTCACTGCCACAGGGCATAAAAATTTCACATGAAATAATCCTTTGAAACAAACAAAAATGGACACCACAACTTTAATACTCTCCTTCAACATACAGAACCTTAATTTTTTACATCAGGGGCACACTGCCTCAAGCTTCATTTCCACAATAAATTGACTTAGGACTGAAAAGTTGAATGAATTTATTGGTTCAGGAGCATGAGTACACCAACTCTGGTTGAAATCCTTGTGAAAACATGAAAACAAGCTTACCTGGCACTAAGAATGTCTCTTCTTTCCCTTCTAGAGGTGTTCGAGGAACTTTTGTAGTAGGTGATCTTGGATCATGTTCATCACTGTCATTACTTTCCTCAGTGGTTGTGGGTTTACAGTCCAGGTGTTCTAGTTTGGCAGGTTTCAGGGAGAAAGGTCGACGGCGCACATCTTTGGACTCAACAACAATAGGCGTACGATTCACCTGACCAAAGAGAAATTTAACAATTGTATAATATGTAATCAACCAGAGGTATAATATAAATCTCATTCCTTAAAAAAATTACTATATTTGCCACAATTTTTTTTTTTTTTTTGCATTCAGTAATCAGAAATCCTTAAGAATAGTTCCTCTTCCACAGCCATTTGCACCTCTTACATGGTTTTCCACAACTCACCCTTAAAAATAATAACTAACAAAATTAAATGCAGTACACTTACCTTTTAACTTTATATTCCTACAAATACACATAGGTACAGTTACATTTATTAAGGGTAAAATTTTGCCACAAGTGTTTTTTCAGTCCTAATACAGAGTTAAAACAATAGACATGTGTTGAGATGAGGCTAGGTGAAATGGAGCATAGAGAAGAATGCAGGTGATGTGCATTGCTTGGTGTCACCTGATACTAGTGTCTTGGATGGACAACTTCTTTGTCAAATATTTAGAGATGCTTAAGCTGCCCAGTTTTTGGAGATGGTGTTTGGGATTGCTGAGATGCAACTTCCAAGCCTTTTAGTCGGCATAGGTCACTGCAGATTGCTTCTGTGTTGAATACAGGCATTCAGATCATGGCTGCAAGTATACTTGCTGAAGATTCTTAGAGCAAGAGACCTCTGCCATTTCACCAAAGATTTGAGAGTTTGCAAACATAGGTACAACTGCAGCTGTGATCTTTAACAATGCAAGCATACAACACAGAAACAACCAGGGGACACCGCTTGAAGTGGGGTAATATTGAACTGGTTATCCACAAAATTCATTTATGTAGACAAAAATGCTTGGACTTCTCAACCACCTGACCAAAGTTGTTTTTTTTTGGGGAGAGTTGTGAGCCTTACAAGGCATGTATTTATCAAATGATTTTGGATCTTTTCATCACCACATTTAGTTTTTCGATATTAACCCTTTTCACTGTCTCCTGAGTAGATCTATGTCACTGAGGTCAGCATCGCTTACTGAGATCTACATCTTAATCACAGCGCCCTAAAATTTGCTGTGGTTGATAATGTTTGCTTAGACACGAGATAATGAGTCTGTGCAGGTGTGCAAGGGTCTTGGACTTCCAGCAAGCGTGCGTGAGCATGTTCCATAGGAGTGAATGGAGATGAATGGTTTTTGAGACCTGACAAGCTGTTGGAGTATGACCAGGGTAATATTTTGTGAAGGGATTCAGGGAAACTGGTTAGCCAGACTTGAGTCCTGGAAGTGGAAAGTAAAATTTTTGCACTTTAAAGGAGGGGCTTGGGATATTGGCTGTTTGGAGGGACATCTAAACTTTCGCATCTGAGCACCTCTGCAAAGACAGCATTGAATGATGGAAGTTTTTCTTTTTCTTTCTTTCTTTTTGGGTCACCCTGCCTCGGTGGGAAACAGGCGACATGTTAAAAAAAAATGTTGGTAGAATTACCGACAATATGTTAGGTAAAAAGACATGTGCACTAATGCAACATTTTATCATGGCAACATTTCGCTCTTCAGGAGCTTTGTCAAGTCATAAAGGCATGACAAAGCTCCTGACATTGGTTTCACATGTGTCCTTTTTACCTAGCATAGTAAATATTGCTTTAGTTTCAAGAATAGCTACAGAGTTTATTTTGGACTCTACTTTTAACCCTTAAACGGTCCAAACGTATATATACGTTCTTACCGCTACTGCCCCAAACGTATATTTACGTTTTATTTTTCATGCCTCCAAATTTGGCACGATTGGCCTGAGATGCCTGGTCAGCATAGAATGGGTCCTAACACTCGGTGTTCGCCATATTAAAAAAATCTGGGACCACTTAGTACCTTGTGGGCGCACCAGTTAAACTGAGCACCAGCTAGAGCAAACACTGCGGCAAACACCAAGGATTCACTGATGTCATGTCATATTAACACTCCCCTTTTAAGTGGAAAGTGATGTCGGCAGGCTGGCAGGCCAGCTGGCTGGCTGGCTGGCCACCTGGCTGCCAGCAGCTGGCTTGCCAGCAGCTGGCTTGCCAGCTGGGTACTTGATTGGCTGTCTTTTTACCTAACATATTGTCGGGTATGGGTGTATGTGGGAAACAGTCAGTTTGCAACACTAGGGCTGAAAACAGTAAATTTATAAAAGAAATTCATCATAAATTTACAAATAAAGACAATGGATCAGGTCAGCAAACAAAGGGAGACAGTAGAGGGAAACAAGAGACTAGCTCCCTTAAGGTTTACTATACTAATAGCAGGAGTGTAAGAAATAAGATAGATGAGTTAAGATTAATTGCAAGTGCAGGAAACATAGATATTATTGCTATAACAGAGACCTGGCTCAATCTGAAAGATAGAGAGTTGCCTTCTGAATGTCACATACAAGGCTATAAATTATTCCACACTGATAGGGTCAACAGGAAGGGTGGTGGAGTAGCGATGTATGTCAGAGACAATTTAAACTGTTGTGTTAGACAAGATATAAAATTAGAAGCGCAGCCACTGAATCTGTTTGGTTACAGCTTCTTGAAGGCCGTGTAAAACTTATTTTGGGTGTGATTTACAGGCCCCCAAATCTTGATAGGGAGTGCAGTAAACTTCTATGGGATGAAATTCGTAAGGCATCTACACATGAAAATGTTGTGCTGATGGGAGATTTCAACTTTAGACAAATTGACTGGAGCAATTTGACAGGAAATTTAGAGTCAAGTGACTTTCTTGATACGATTCAGGATTGTTTTTTGAAACAGTTGGTGACAGAACCAACTAGAGGAAATAACCTGCTAGACTTGGTTCTTGCCAGCAGGGAATCGCTAATTAATAATCTTGAGGTTAATGATGAGCTTGGTGAAAGTGATCACAAATCACTCAGTTTTAATATATCATGGAATTACCCTAATAATGACAATCAAGTCTCTGTCCCTGACTTCCGCCTGGCTGATTTCATAGGACTGAAAAATTACCTGGGTGGGCTGAACTGGAATGACCTGACAGTGGGTCAGGTAGGTGGTGATTGCCAATATGACGTTTTCCAGAGAATAGTTCTAGCTGCTCAGACAACTTATGTTCCTATTAGGGAAATCAGATCAAACAAAAATGATCCTAAATGGATGAACAATAGATTAAAACATCTCATTGGTCAAAAGAGAGGCATATATAGGCGAATCAAAAGAGGAGAGGGGCAATTAAGTAATCAATATATTCAGTTAAAGAGAGAAATAAAAAAGGGAATAAGAAAAGCAAAAAGAGACTATGAGGTTAAAGTTGCAAGAGAATCGAAAACTAACCCAAAAGGATTTTTTCAGGTATACAGAAGTAAGATTAGGGACAAGATAGGCCCACTCAAAAGTTACTCAGGTCAGCTCACTGTCAGTGATAAGGAAATGTGTAGAATTTTTAACACTTACTTCCTCTCAGTTTTTACACAGGAAGATAATAGCGATATTCCAGAAATAATAAATTATGTAGACCAGGACGATAGTAAATTATGCACGATCAGGGTCACAAGTGACATGGTCCTTAGACAAATAGATAAATTAAAACCTAACAAATCCCCAGGCCCTGATGAACTGTATGCAAGGGTTCTAAAGGAATGTAAAGAGGAGCTTAGCAAACCTATGGCTAATCTTTTCAACATATCACTGCAAACTGGCATGGTGCCAGATAAGTGGAAAATTGCAAATGTAATACCTATTTTCAAAGCAGGAGACAGGTCCTTAGCTTCGAACTATAGACCAATAAGCCTAACCTCAATAGTGGGAAAATTTATGGAATCAATAATTGCCGAGGCAATTCGCAGCCATCTTGAAAAGCATAAATTAATCAACGAATCTCAGCACGGTTTTACAAAAGGGCGTTCCTGCCTTACAAATTTAATAACTTTTTCACTAAGGTATTTGAGGAGGTAGATCATGGTAATGAATATGATATTGTGTATATGGACTTCAGTAAGGCTTTTGATAGAGTCCCACATCAGAGACTATTGAGGAAAATTAAGGCACACGGAATAGGAGGAGAAATTTTTCCTGGATAGAGGCATGGTTGACAAATAGGCAGCAGAGAGTTTGCATAAATGGGGAGAAATCAGAGTGGGGAAGCGTCACAAGTGGTGTTCCACAGGGGTCAGTATTGGGCCCCTTGTTGTTCACAATCTACATAAACGACATAGATGAGGGAATAAATAGCGACATAAGCAAGTTTGCCGATGACACCAAAATAGGCCGTCCAATTCATTCAAATGAGGACATTAGAGCACTCCAGGAAGATTTGAATAGACTGATGCAGTGGTCGGAGAAGTGGCAGATGCAGTTTAATATAGATAAATGCAAAGTTCTAAATATTGGACAGGACAATAACCATGCCACATATAAACTAAATAATGTAGATCTTAATACTACTGATTGCGAAAAGGATTTAGGAGTTCTGGTTAGCAGTAATCTAAAACCAAGACAGCAGTGCATAAGTGTTCGCAATAAAGCGAACAGAATCCTTGGCTTCATATCAAGAAGTATAAATAATAGGAGTCCTCAGGTTGTTCTTCAACTCTATATCTCCTTGGTTAGGCCTCATCTAGATTATGCTGCACAGTTTTGGTCACCGTATTACAGAATGGATATAAATGCTCTGGAAAACGTACAAAGGAGGATGACTAAGTTGATTCCATGTATCAGAAATCTTCCCTATGAGGATAGACTGAGGGTCCTGAATCTGCACTCTCTAGAAAGGCGTAGAATTAGGGGGGATATGATTGAGGTATATAAATGGAAAACAGGAATAAATAAAGGGGATGTAAATAGCGTGCTAAAAATATCTTGTATTGACAGGACTCGAAGCAATGGCTTTAAGTTGGATAAATTCAGATTCAGAAGGGATATAGGAAAGCATTGGTTTGGTAATAGAGTTGTCGATGAGTGGAACAAACTCCCGAGTACAGTTATAGAGGCTAAAACGTTGTGTAGTTTTAAAAATAGGCTAGATAAATATATGAGTGGGTGCGGGTGGGTGTGAGTTGTACCTGACTAGTTTGTGCTACTAGGTCAGATGCCGTGCTCCTTCCTTAAGTGAATGTAACCTGACCTGGCTGGGTCAGGGCATTGGCTTAAGCCGGCGGGAGACTTGGACCTGCCTCGCATGGGCCAGTAGGCCTGCTGCAGTGTTCCTTCTTTCTTATGTTCTTATGTTCTTATATCCGTCTATCTGTCTCCATCTCACAGGAACACATACGTAAATACAATTATACCTAGTGTAAATTACCTAGGATAACTCAAAAAATCCAGACAAAGTGTTATACTGTGCTTGTGATCTGTGTAATACCATTTGGTTCATGAGCTACTCTCCGAGACAAGCAGACAGAAAGGAGACGACACACAGGCAGACAGAAACAGACAGACACACAGACAGATACAGACAAGTTTGCTTAACAAATAAAGCAAAGCAGTGTAAGCTCATCAAATGTCATCACTGTAATTACTGGACTGATAAGAAGAGATAAGACTACCCTCACCCCTCAACAAATGTTGCCAGTCATTAGTGTAAGATAAGGCAGTGACAAACAACTTACATAATGCTTCAAGGGAAATTTATTATGATTATTATTATTAATTATAATTATTAATATTATGCACTATCATTATTATTATTGTTATTA
Source organism: Cherax destructor (assembly GCA_009830355.1). Classification (NCBI taxonomy): domain Eukaryota; kingdom Metazoa; phylum Arthropoda; class Malacostraca; order Decapoda; family Parastacidae; genus Cherax; species Cherax destructor. The sequence goes on from WNWK01021986.1 coordinate 15,466, forward strand.
TTATTATTATTATTTGAGTACAATTTCAGTACCTAATACAGTGGTACCTCGAGTTACGATATTTTTTCGGTCGAGAATGCTGTTCAAGTGCCATTACCAAACGAATTTATCCTTAAAATTGTAAAATAGACTAGTCCTTTTAGACCCAAAAATAACTTACAAAAGCATTTAAAAAAATAAACTAATAAAGGGCGATTTTGGACCATCGAATGAGGACCACTGTATTACTGTCAGAACAATTGCTTGCTGAAATCACTAAGAACTACTATAAATTGTAATTATCAGAATATAAAAATTATATAAAATAATAATAAAAAAAAAAAAAAAAAAAAAGTATGTATATCGGCAACAATTCTGCAAGTGGCAGGACTCCTCTTGCCATCAGGTGAGCATCCAGTGCCAACTTCTCTGCCTCATATCTCTAAGTACTGACTCTAATTTTTTTTATCCTATAACACTTAAAAAATGCTATTCTATATAAAAAAAAATTCAAAATATTCGGGAAGTCGGTAAGAACATACTATATATATATATACGTTTGGACTGTTTAAGGGTTAAACTAGAATTTGTTGAATTTTGTGTAAAATTGGCCAAATTACCAACTTCTGGGTATTTTATAGGGTAGTTCATGCTTAATTTTCTTCCTTGCTTCACCAGCACTACCTACACTTCATTTCGATGCCATGATAAATATCCAGATGAGATGAGGTGATGAAAAGAAGGAAAAACTGAGTGATGTATACACTGACCCACGTGGAAGGCTGTTTGTTTGCATCAGGTCACCCTCCCTCACACTCTTCCCTGCACTGCTACAACCGGTAGGTGACTTGGACCTGCCTTACATGGGCCTGTAGACCTGCTGCAGTACTCCTTTCTTATGTTCTTAACAATAGATTTCCTCAAAGTGTAGTGACAGGTCTCCTGCCTGCCGGCTGTAGCACTCCTTAATGGAAATTAATTCTGCTCCGACATGCATTAATGGAAATTATGCACTTCTATTGGAAGTGAAAAGCTAAATTTAAAATGCAAAATATTGTTCAACTTAAGGTTTTCTACTGAATGCCTTCTGTATTATTGAATGAGTGCAAGAAACTGCCCATTCAATGATTTACTCTATAAAGCTCAGAAGTCAGTAATTTGGCAATTTTACACAAAATTCCAGTTTCAAAACAAATGCTGTAAACATTCCAGCCACTAATCATTAATCACGTCCCCAGGGCTCTCCTATTTAACATTTGACTTCCATTTTGAATCCATCATACACAAAAATCAAAGTTTTCCCTATTTCTCGGCAAATAAAATATAACTAAGAATGCTTGGTCATGGTTTAGGCCATACTAATAACTGAAGCAGACCTAGTAAAACCCCACAAAGTAGATCAGTGGGCTAGGATAGCCCCTACCCTTTCTCAGAGGAACTCAACAAAAATCTAATATTTCTACCACTTTGAGGCCTATTTCAGGCCATTTCCTGTTTGAAACTGACCAAGATCATCCATTTCATTGGTATGTCTTAAGGACTAAAAATTAGCACCAAGAACCTACCAATAAAACCATGTTTCATGGCTATTTTAACCCAAACACAAAGTCAGAGGTTAGCTGTTCTATCATGTACTGCATGGAGGAATTTTTTTATACAGGAGGCCCTCCACATTCGTGAGTTCCACTTTCGCGAGCTTCGAACATTCGCGAATGCCCAGCCACCTATTATCGGCAGTGACGCTGGCAGTAAAGTTAGAATCCACACACTAGACTCATCATGCCATGCAGTTACACTCCATATAATCACGTCCACTCAACTGTCATCAGTAACTGCATGGCTAACTATCATCACCATCATCATCATCACAAGTCATCAGAGTTCGTCTGCCTAACCTTACGAGTGGTGAGTGTTTTGTTTGTTCATTATTTGTTATTAAACCATAACATGTATATACAATATTTTTCAATGTTTTCATGTGTTTTATGATTGTTCATGGTTCAATAGGTTAAGGAAGCAGTATGCACAGCATATTAGGGGCTTTTGGCATGTACATCTCATTAATAACTATGTTTCTTGTCTACCATGTATCATTGTACCATGTCTCAATAAAGTATTATTATTATTATTAAGTAAATGCTATTATTATATTTCCCTACAATATATTTGCGCACCAAACATTCGCGAATTTTCAACATTCGCGAGGTTCTTGATCCCCTAACCCTCGCGAATGTGGAGGGCCTCCTGTATTGTGCACATGTACAGCACAGACCCATTCCCTCTTGTCAAGGACAAAATTTACTGCTCATAGCATATTTGAGGGAGCTATGATTAAGATACGTATACGTCTACATAAGTGTCAATGACCTCAATAACACACATCCACGTGGCAGTGAAAGGGTTAAATACTGAAGAGTCATTTGGTAGCCGACTGATACAGAAGAATAGAAGAGGACCCAGAATGCTACCTTCTGGGACACTAATATTCAATGAACCACACTAAGGCTTCCATAGGCAATTCAGGCCAACAATGCTAGTATTACTGTAGGTAAAATGAATGCTACAAAAATTTAGTTTAATAATCAAAATTCCATCAACCAAACATACTCACTTCAGTGTTAGGTGAACGGGGATCCAAAGCAAGCACTTTAAAAATTCGAGGAGTACCTTCACAACCTTTGTCAGGAGTGTTTGCAACCTGCTAAAAATAAACTATTATGACTTTGTTGCCTAGTAAAACATTTTTAGAATATTGTACTGTTATTTGTAAGTAAAATTAAGATTATTATTAGCAATTCACAGCATAGTATATTATTACAATATATATTGTGATATTAAAGTAAAAACTGGACTATATTAATCAATCTTGACGTGACTGGGTGAATAAATAAGAAAATTATTGTACGTACAGTATTTATAAAGAAACACTGTACAATATATTATTTCACATTAGGTATATGCAAGAAATGTAAAATTATTAAAAAATCAAATACACTTTTCAGGAAATTTATCACTTTTTCAGTATCTAGGAAAAAATTAATAAAATTCGCGCCCCTTGACGGCACAACGCTCCATCCAGAGTCAGTGTGCCATTGTTTACCAGTGAGTGAGCGCCACCCCCGCCACCCACACATTCATACCATACATTTTGTCACTATTCCATTGTTTTTAGTGCTTGCAACTGCTAAATAAGCCACCATGGGTCCAAAGAAAGCTCCTAGTGCCAGCCCTGTGGTAAAGAGGCTCAGAAATTACTGTAGAACTGAAGAAGGAGATAGTAATAGCAAAATATAAAAGTGGAGTGCGTGTGGCTGAGCTGGCAAGGCTGTATGGCAAACCCTATTCAACCATCGGTACCATTGTGGCCAAGGGAAATATAATCAAGGAAGCTGTTGTTGCGAAAGGTGCAAATATGATCACAAAACAGAGATCGCAAGTACTGGAAGATGTGGAAACTTTGTTGTTGGTGTGGATCAACGAGAAACAATTAGCAGGAGATAGTGTTACGCAGGCAATAATATCTGAAAAAGCAAGGCAGTTGCATGATGATCTCGTCAAGAAAATGCCTGCAATGAGTGCTGAAGTGAGCGAATTTAAAGCCAGCAAAGGCTGGTTTGACAGATTTAAGAAGCGTAGTGGCATATGTACATAGTGTGATAAGGCATGGTGAGGCAGGCAGTTCAGACAAAAGTGCAGCTGAAAAATATGTAAAAGAATTTCAGAGCTATGTACAGGCTGAAGGATTTAAACCTGAACAAGTGTTTAATTGTTACGAAACAGGCCTGTTTTGGAAGAAAATGCCAAACAGGACCTACATTACACAGGAGGAAAAGGCACTGCCAGGACACAAGCCTATGAAAGACAGGCTAACTCGTATGTTGTGTAGTAATGCTAGTGGTGGTTTTAAAGTGAAGCCTTTACTGGTGTATCACTCTGAAAATCCCAGTGTTTAAGAAATGCAGTGTCGCTAAGGCTAATTTGTGTGTGATGTGGAAGTCTAAAAGTAAGGCATGGGTCACTAGGGAAATTTTCTTTGATTGGTTCCATGAAGTGTTTGGCCCCAGTGTGAAGAAATATCTCTAGGAAAATAAATTGGGCCTCAAATGCCTCCTGATAATGGACAATGCTCCTGGTCATCCTCGAGACTTGGAAGAGCAAATTGTTTAGGACTTTAAGTTCATCACAGTGAAGTTCTTGCCCCCTAATACCACTCCTCTCCTCCAGCCCATGGACCAGCAGGTCATTTCAAACTTTAAAAAACTCTACACCAAAGCAATGTTTCAAAAGTGCTGTGATGTGACCTCAGACACTAAATTGACCCTAAAAGAGTTTTGGAAAGATCACTTCACTATCCTCCATTGCATAAACCTTATAGGTAAGGCTTGGGAGGGAGTGACTACCAGTACTTTGAACTCTGCCTGGAAAAAATTGGGGCCAGACTGTGTCCCAGAGAGGGATTTTGAAGGTTTTGGGGATGAGCCTCAGGACCCAGAGCCTGAGCCTGTTGTGGAAGCAATTGTGGCACTGGGGAAGTCCATGGGGTTGGATGTTAGTAGCAAGGATGTGGAAGAGTTGGTGGAGGAGGACAATGAAGAGATAACTACTGGAGATATGCAAGAGCTTCATCTGTAACAGCAACAGACCACAGTTCACAAAAATGGTCCAGAGGAGGAGGAGGAAGAGAGATGGAAGACGCTGCCTTCTTCAATGATTAAGGAGATTTGTGCAATGTGGAGCAGGGTGCAAACATTTATGGATGATTATCACCCTAGCAAAGCTGGCAACATGTACAATGACAATGTGGTGTCCCATTTCAGGGATGTTTTAAAGAAACGCCAGACACAGAGCTCCCTGGACAGATTTTTGGTTAGAGAGGGGTCCAGTGACTCTCAACCTGGTCCTAGTGGCATTAAAAGAATAAGGCCAGTAACCCCAGAAAAGAACTTGGTACCTGCAGTGTTAATGGAAGGGGATTTCCCTTCCAAACACTAGCATACTACTCCTTCCTTCCCCCTCCTTCCATCTTCCACACATCAACAACTCTTCAATAAAGGTAAGTGTTAAATTACTACACTGTTGTATTTTTTTTTTTTTCAACAGGTCGGCCGTCTCCCACCGAGGCAGGGTGACCCAAAAAGAAAGAAAATCCCAAAAAAGAAAATACTTTCATCATTATTCAACACTTTCACCTCACTCATACATAATCACTGTCTTTGCAGAGGCACTCAGATACTACAGTTTAGAATTAGTCCCTCCAAACTGTCACTATCCCAGACCCCTCCTTGTAACAATATTTATTTTAATACTTTTGGGTGTCTGAAACGGATTAATTGAATTTCCATTATTTCTTATGGGGAAAATAGATTCGGATTAAGTTATATGTATTCGGTTTAAGTTAAGCCCTATGGAACGGGTTAATCACGTAATCTGGGGATCCACTGTAATAATAATACTGTATACATTAAACTAGGCCAAAGCAAATACACTTACAACTTTTTGTTTCATTAAACACATACATACCACCATATACTGTATTCATATTTATAGCACTCTTTATACTGGGAATAACCATTGTGGTAAAATAAAAAAGTTTAACAAGGCAAAAATAATACTTCTCTTCCATACGGTAATGGGAGTTCTTGTTATGTAATCTGATGGAGAGCGTGGGTCATAAGGCAGAACATGAGTGTGTTTGGGTGTTCCCTGTGTCTCTGGCTCCTTTGTCACCATCTCGACGTGTCTGCTAGTCAGCCCTCCCATTGTATTATCGAATCTGAAAATCACAAAATTAAACATACATGTATATATTAATATCAATTATGAAAATAAGAAAATGTTTTGGAGTGAGATTCATAAGTTGAGAAAGCCTAGGGAACGAATGGATTTGACAAGTTAAAAATAGGAGAAGAGGAGTTATTAAACGGAGAGTTAGAGGTATCGGGAAGATGGAGGGAATATTTTCAGGAATTGTTAAATGTTGATGAAGATAGAGAAGCTTTGATTTCATGTATAGGTCAAGGAGGAATAACATCTTATAGGAGTGAGAAAGAACCAGTTGTGAGTGTGGGGAAAGTGCGTGGGGCAGTGGGTAGAATGAAAGGGGGGTAAAGCAGCTGGGATTGATGGGAAAAAGATAGAAATGTTAAAAGCAGGTGGGGATATAATTTTGGAGTGGTTAGTGCTTTTATTTAATAAATGTATGGAAGAGGGTATAAGGGCAAAGTGGACAAAAAAAAAAAAAAGTGCAAAAATTATAGGGGAATAAGTCTGTTGAGTATACGTACCTGGTAAAGTGTATAGTAGAGTTATTATTGAAAGAATTAAGAGTAAGATGGAGAGCAGGAAAGCAGATGAACAAGGAGGCTTTAGGAAGGGTAGGGGGTGTGTAGACCAAGTGTTTGCAGTGAAACATATAGGTGAACAGAATTTAGATAAGGGTAAAGAGGTTTTTGTGGCATTTATGGATTTGGAAAAGGCGTATGATAGGGTGGATAGGGGGGCAATGTGGCAGATGTTGCAAATGTATGGAATAGGAGTTAGGTTATTGAAAGCAGTGAAGAGTCTTTACGAGGATAGTGAGGCTCAGGCTCAGATTATTTCCCAGTAAAAGTAGGCCTTAGAAAGGGATGTGTTATGACACCATGGTTGTTCAATATATTTATAGATGGAGTTGTAAGAGAAGTGAATGCTCAGGTGTTGGCAAGAAGTGTGGGGTTAAAAGATAAAGAATCTAACAGAAAGTGGGAGATGTCACAGTTGCTCTTTGCTGATGAACTGTGCTTTTGCGAGATTCTGATAGTAGCATGATAGTGGCTCTCTTTGCACTTCAATTCTATATTGTAATTACAAAATCAAGATGTAAACTTGCAATGAAATAAAATATTATTATTATTATAGAAGGTGCAGAGGTTGGTTGATGAGTTTGGTAGGGAATGTAAAAGGAAATTAAAAGTGAATATAGGAAAGAATAAGGTGATGAGGATAACAAAAAAATTAGGTAACAGAAGATTGGATATCAGATTGGAGGGAGAGGGTATGGAGGTGAATGTATTCAGATATTTGGGAGTGGACATGTCAGTAGATGGGTCTATGAAAGATGGGGTGAATCATAGAATTGACGAGGGGAAAAAGGTGAGTGGTGCACTGAGGAATCTATGGAGACAAAGAACTTTATGCATGGAAGCAAAGAGGGGAATGTATGAGAGTATAGTTATACCAACACTCTTGTCTGGGTGTGAGACATGGGTTGTGAATGTTGCAACAAGGAGAAGGCTGGAGGCAGTGGAGATATCATGTCTGAGGGCAATGTGTGGTGTGAATATAATGCAGAGAATCCATAGTTTGGAGATTAGTAGGTGTGGGATTACCAAAACTATTATCCAGAGAGCTGAGGAGGGGTTATTGAGATGGTTTGGACATATAGAGAGGATGGAACAAAATTGAATGACTTCGAGAGTATATAAATCTGTAGTGGAGGGAAGGCGGGGTAGGGGTTGGCCTAGAAAAGGTTGGAGGGGGTAAAGGAGGTTTTGTGTGAGAGGGGCTTGGACTTCCAGCAAGCGTGCGTGAGCGTGTTAGATAGGAGCAAATGGAGACAAATGGTTTTTGCTATGTTTGCGGCTTTCACAGAGACCCACATAAGAGATCACTTGGACAATGAAATATGGATCCCGGGCTACAACCTATACATGTGTGACAGAGTGAACAGGCAAAAAGGGGGGGTTGGCCTGTATATCACAGAGTCACTTATATGTTCAGAACTACTAAATGCCTCAAATGATGTAGTTGAAGTATTAGCAATAAAGGTCGAGAATCAAAACCTGGTCATCGTGGTTGTCTACAAGCCCCCGGATGCAACGTCCCAACAATTCCAGGAACAGCTTCTGAAAATTGACCACTGTCTGGAAAATCTTCCAGCTCCTGCCCCCAACATCTTGCTACTGGGGGATTTCAACCTCAGGCACCTAAAATGGAGGAACATTGCAAACAATGTGGTAGCAGAGATAACACCAGGAGGCAGCTCAGATGAAAATTCACACATGCATGAACTTTTAAATCTCTGCACCAAGTTCACCTTAAACCAGCAAATAGTAGAGCCCACAAGATTAGAGAATACGCTGGACCTCATCTTCACCAACAATGATGATCTGATACGAAATGTCATCATATCAAAAACAATATACAGTGGTACCTCGACTTACGATATTAATCCGTCAGAGAGGGCATATCTTAAGACGAAACAATCGTTAAACGAATCAATTTTCCCCATAAGAAATAATGGAAATAAATTTAATCTGTCCAAGACTTCCAAAAGTAGTTAAATAAAATATTTTTTAGAACTTTTTGACATTAAATAATACACAATACGTATAATGAAGAATAACTAAATACACATGCAAATATTGTACAATAACATGTCACTTACATTTATTGAAGAGTTGTTGATGTGTGGAGGACGGGAGGAGGGGAGAAAATGTCCTTTGTGACCCATGCCTTTTTGTTAGACCTCCACATCACACACAAGTTAGACTTGCTGACACCGCATCTGCCAAACACTCGGGGATTTTCAAAAAGATACACTAGTAAAGGCTTCACTTTGCAATCACCACTGGCATTGGCACAAAGCATCAAAGTTAGCCTGTCTTTCATAGGCTTATGTCCTGGCTGTGCCTTTTCCTCCTGAGTAATGTAGGTCCTGTTGGGCATTTTCTTCCAAAACAGGCCTGTTTCATCACAATTAAACACTTGTTGGGGGAGGAATTGTTCAGCCTCTAGGTACTCCTGGAATTCAGGAACATATTTTTCAGCCGCACTTTTGTCAGAACTGGCTGCGTCACCATGCCTCACAACACTATGTATGCCAGTACGCTTCTTAAATTTTGAAACCAGCCTCTGCTGGCTTTAAATTCGCTCACTTCACTCGTTGCAGGCATTTTCTTAAGGAGATCATCATGCAACTGCCTTGCTTTTTCACATATTATTGCCTCCGAAACAGTATCTCCTGCTAACTGTTTCTCGTTGATCCACACCAACAACAACCTTTCCACATTTTCCAGCACCTTTTGCAACAACAGCTTCCTTGATTTTACTTGAATATTTCTTATCCACAATGGTAGCGATGGTAGAATAGGGTTTACCATACAGCCTGGCCAGCTCACTGATACGCACTCCACTTTCATATTTTTCTATTATCTCCTTCTTCACTTCTATCGTACATATATTTCTGTTCCTCTTTGCCACAGGCTTACCACTAGGAGCTTTCCTTGGACCCATGGTAGCTTATTTAGCAGTTGCAAGCACTAAAAACAGTGGAATAATGACAATATACTGGTATGAATGCGTGGGTGTGGGTGGGTGGTCGCTCTCGCTTGTAAACAATAGCACTGACGCTCCCTGGAGTGCGCGCTCAGCTGAGCGCCAAACGGACAGGTCCGGTACGAAAGTCGTAAGACGAATCAAACATCGGATGTCGCATTCAAATTTCTTACGTTATAAAAATCGGTTATCGAATATAACGTAAGATGATAACATCGTAAGTCGAGGTACCACTGTACTCAGATCACAACATAATAGAGGTCCAGACATGCATGCGGAGAGCCCCAGATCAACAAAATGTGATCAGCCGTGAGGGAGCTTTCTCCAAATTCAACTTCAATAACAAAAACATAAGGTGGGACCAAGTAAACCAAGTCCTAAATGATATAAACTGGGAAGATTGCCTAAGCATCACGGATCCCAACCTATGTCTAGAACAAATTATGTAACTCTGTGATACTTGAGGTTTGCTCAAGGCAAATTCCCTTAAGGAAAAGGAGGATAAGATGCAAACTAGAAAGAGAGAGGCGCTCCCTATACAGGCGAAGGCACAGAATAACGGAGCGGCTACAGGAGGCCAATATCTCTGAAATACGTAGGGAGACACTAGTCAGAGAAATAGCAAACATCGAATTAAAACTAAAGGAATCTTATAGGAATCAAGAGACACGGGAAGAACTAAGAGCCATAAATGAAATTGAAAGAAACCCTAAGTATTTCTTTTCCTATGCAAAATCAAAGTCGAGAACAACAACCAGTATTGGGCCCCTACTTAAACCGGATGGGTCCTACACAGATCACAGCAAGGAAATGAGTGAGTTACTTAAATCCCAGTATGACTCAGTCTTTAGCGAGCCACTAACCAGACTGAAAATCGAAAACCTAAATGATTTTTTCATGAGAGTGCCACAGAACTTGACAGATGCATGCCTTTCTGACATCATCACGACGCCAAATGACTTCGAAAAGGCAATAAATGACATGGCCATGCACTCCGCTCCAGGCCCAGACTCATGGAATTCCGTGTTCATCAAGAACTGCAAGAAGCCCCTATCACATGCTTTTAACATCCTATGGAGAGGGAGCATGGACACTGGGATCGTCCCGCAGCTACTAAAAACAACAGACATAGCCCCGCTCCACAAAGGGGCAGTAAAGCAATAGCAAAGAACTACAGACCAATTGCGCTAACGTCCCATATCATAAAAATCTTTGAAAGGGTTCTAAGAAGCAAGATCGCCACCCATCTTGATACCCATCAATTGCACAACCCAGGACAGCATGGGTTTAGAGCAGGCCGCTCCTGTCTGTCCCAACTACTGGACCACTACGACAGGGTCCTGGATGCTCTAGAAGATAAACAGAATGCAGATGTTATATACACAGATTTTGCAAAAGCCTTTGACAAGTGTGACCATGGCGTAATAACACACAAAATGCGTGATAAAGGAATAACAGGAAAAGTTGGTAGATGGATCTATAATTTCCTAACACGTAGAACACAAAGAGTAGTAGTCAACAGAGTAAAGTCTGAGGCAGCTACTGTGAAAAGCTCTGTTCCACAAGGCACAGTACTTGCTCCCATCCTATTCCTCATCCTCATATCAGACATTGACAGGGATATAAGTCACAGTGCTGTGTCTTCCTTTGCAGATGACACCCGAATCTGTATGACAGTGTCCACCATTGAAGACACTGCAAGACTCCAAGCAGACATAAACCAAATCTTTAAATGGGCTGCAGAAAACAATATGAAGTTCAATGATGAGAAATTTCAATTACTCAGATACGGAAAACGTGAAGAAATTAAAATCTCATCGGAGTACAAAACTAATTCCAACCACACAATAATGTCAAAGACCTGGGAGTGATCATGTCAGAGGATCTCACCTTCAAGGACCATAACAATGTAGCAATTGCATCTGCTCGAAAAATGACAGGATGGATAATGAGAACCTTCAAAACCAGGGATGCCAAGCCCATGTTGACACTTTACAGATCGCTTGTTCTATCTAGGCTGGAATACTGCTGCACACTAACTGCACCTTTCAAGGCGGGTGAAATTGCTGACCTTGAAAATGTGCAGAGAACCTCACCGCACGCATAAGTGCGATAAACCACCTCAACTACTGGGAACGCTTGAAGTTCCTAAACCTGTACTCTCTAGAACGCAGGCGGGAGAGATACATTATTATATACACATGGAAAATTCTCGAGGGCTTAGTACCAAACTTGCACACACAAATCACTCCCTACGAAAGCAAAAGACTCGGCAGGCGATGTAACATCCCCCAATGAAGAGCAGGGTGCCACTAGCACGTTGAGGACAACACAATAAGTGTCAGGGGCCCAAGATTGTTCAACTGCCTCCCAGCATACATCAGGGGGATTACCAACAAGCCCCTGGCTGTCTTCAAGCAGGCACTGGACAGACACCTCAAGTCGGTACCTGATCAGCCGGGCTGTGGTTCGTACGTTGGACTGCGTGCGGCCAGCAGTAACAGCCTGGTTGATCAGGCTCTGGTCCAACAGGAGGCCTGGTCACGGACCGGGCCGCTGGGGCGTTGACCCCTGGAATTCTCTCCAGGTAGACTCCAGGTAGCTGTTGGAGTGTAGGCAAGGTAACATTTATGAAGGGTTTCAGGGAAACCGGCAGGCCGGACTTGATTCCTGGAGATGGGAATTATAGTGCCGGCACTCTGAAGGAGGGGTGTTAATGTTGCAGTTTTGTAGCTGTAGTGTAAGCACGCCTCTGGCAAGACAGTGATGGAGTGAATGATTATGAAAGTTTTTCTTTGTCAGGCCACCCTGCCTTGGTGGGAAATGGCCTGTGTTAATAAAAAAAAAAGTAATAACAATATAAAATAAAAGAAATTAATAAAATTAAAATTATAAAATATAATAATAATAATGTGCAAATGTGCAGAGAACCTTCACCGCACGCATAAGTGCGATAAACCACCTCAACTACTGGGAACGCTTGAAGTTCCTAAACCTGTACTCTCTAGAACGCAGGCAGGAGAGATACATTATTATATACACATGGAAAATTCTCGAGGGCTTAGTACCAAACTTACACACAAAAATCACTCCGTACGAAAGCAAAAGACTCGGCAGGCGATGTAACATCCCCCCAATGAAGAGCAGGGGTGCCACTAGCACGTTGAGGGACAACACAATAAGTGTCAGGGGCCCAAGATTGTTCAACTGCCTCCCAGCATACATCAGGGGGATTACCAACAAGCCCCTGGCTGTCTTCAAGCAGGCACTGGACAGGCACCTCAAGTCGGTACCTGATCAGCCGGGCTGTGGTTCGTACGTTGGACTGCGTGCGGCCAGCAGTAACAGCCTGGTTGATCAGGCTCTGGTCCAACAGGAGGCCTGGTCACAGACCGGGCCGCGGGGGCGTTGAACCCTGGAATTCTCTCCAGGTAGACTCCAGGTAATAATAATCTGTATTTCTACAAGTACATGTACAAGGTATACACTCCTAGCTGACACCAATAACATACTACTATATAGAGAGCCGCTTGTTATGCAGAGCATTTAAAGCAAATTAGGTAAATTTTGTTCCAGGATGCGACCCACACCAGTCGACTAACACCCAGGTACCCATTTTTACTAATGGGTGAACATGGACAACTGGTGTAAGGAAACACACCCAATGTTTCAACCCTCGCTGGGAATCGAACCCGAACCTTCAGCATGTGAAGCGAGAGTTTTGCCTACCAGGCCACGGGCCACATTGGAGTTATGGGCACATATTATTATCATACCAATCATAATAATCTGCACACTATGCAGATTCATCCTAGGATAACACAAAAATGTTAATGTGATTTATTTACATTGGAATAATTTCCAAATTTGGTTTCAAAATACACAGTGTCCTGTGGCCTGGTGGCAAAAGCTCTCGCTTCATGCAGCGAGTGTCTGGGTTCGATTCCCAGCAAGGGTTGAAACACTGTGTGTTTTTCTTACACCGGTTGTCTATGTTCACCCATCAGTAAAATGGGTACCTGGGTGTTAGTCGATTGGTATGGGTCGCATCCTGGGACAAAACTTACCTAATTTGCCCAAAATGCTCTGCATAACAAGCGGCTTTCTATATAGTTGTATGTCATTGATGTCAGCTAGGCCTGTATACCATGTACATGTACTTGTAGAAATAAAGATATTATTATTATTGTTACTATGACGTGACTCGAAGATTTTATTGCACCAGCATACTACTACAAGCATTTCCTGGTTAGTGTTTTACGTTTAAAGACTATTAGGTTATCCCAGGTTTATTTATACATAAGTTACTCTTTTAAGAAAATTGTCAAAATCTCAACTTGTGTAGTGAACCTGAAAAAAATAAATTAAAGCTGCACATCACCTGTGCACAACCTAATCAATAACAGATTAACACAAACTGTGTACGTACAGTGAGAGATACATCCCTCCTGGTGTATATACCCCTCGACTGTTTCTTGTGTTACATGAATAAAGTACATCTTTACCTTAACAGAACGAGATAATAAAGCAGTGAGTCTGGTGCCACATTCCTCCACACTTTTGAAAATGTCAACACGTGACGTCATCAACCTCCTCCGCCTTCATCAACATTCAATATTGCAAGAATATACACACCATTTATAGGGACGTACCACCTCTGGAACTGTCCTAGGGACCCTCAGCCTCAGAGAAAATAATAAACTTGCTTCACATAAAACTTAAGGTTCTCCCTGAAGCTGTTTGAAAAATTTCTGGGCATATTATATAATAATAATAATATTATTATTATTATAATCAAAGAGAAGCGCTAAACCACAGGGGTCATACAGCGCTGCAAGTTATTGCAGGATGCAGGGAGAATGGGTTGTAAGAGGGAGATGGATGATTAGTAGGGTATGGAGTGCAGCAGGACAGTGGATAGTGCAGGGATAGAGGGTAGCAAGAGATCGAGGTAGAAGGGACTGAGGGAGGTGCTAGAGGTATAAACTTCAGAGTTTGTGTAGTAAGTCAGTTTCTGTCAAAAAGTCAACGAGAGAGTCAGGATTAAAGGAGGGTCCATCAGCAAGAAGGGAAGGTAAAGAAAGGGCCGCAGAGCGAAGACGCCCTTGGAGGTAAATTCTGCGCGCTCGTTGATAAAGTGGACAGTCCAACAAAATATGTCGAACAGACACTGGAACCTGACAATGCTCACAGAGAGGGGCAGGGAGCCTCTCCATGAGATACCCATGCGTAAGACGAGTGTGGCCAATGCGAAGACAGGAGAGTGTAGTCTCCCAACCTCCACATTGGTGACAAGAAGAAGGCCAGAAACCTATACTCGGTTTAATAGAATGAAGTTTGTTATTTAGCAGGTCAGACCAGCGTTGTTGCCAACGGGTACGAAGGTGGGTAGCAATGACCGCAAAATAGTCCGTAAAAGGAACAGCTCTATATGAAACTGGAAGGTCATGTACTGCTGACCGCGCAGCAGTGTCTGCCTGTTCATTGCCCTGTACGTCAACATGACCAGGGACCCAACAAAAAACAATATCTTTGTGCTTGCTAGAGATACGGTGTAACCAAAGTTGGATACGAAGAACTAGGGGGTGAGGTGTATCAATTTTACGGATAGCCTGTAAAGCAGTAAGGGAGTCTGAAACGACCACAAATGGTGATACAGGCATAGATGCAATACGGATAAGTGCCACAAGAATGGTATACAATTCAGCCGTAAATATGCTAGCCGAGGGTAATAGATGCCCTTGCACGACGCTGTCCGGAAACACTGCTGCGAATCCGACGCCGTCAGAAGACTCTGAACCATCAGTGTATACTGCGATGGCATGGGAATGAGAGCGGAAGTGGTCTAGAAAAAAAGAGCGAGAAGCCGCCGTAGGTAGGAGGGCTTTCGTGCAAGGTAGCTTAACGAAAAACTCGACTTTTTTTATTTGTTTACCAATTGCGCTCATTTTTGGTGTACTATTAGAAGGTCATATAGAAGGAGCTGTGACGAAGTTTCAATAAAATCGGCCAAAAAGCAAATGAACCACGCAAGATTTACTGAAAATTCCTAAAAATTCCACTTAAGAGAGATGTACGCCGAAGTGGTAGTTGGAAAAGTTGTTTTGACACTTCCTGCTGATAGAACACTTCTAAGTCTATCGTCTCAAGTGTACTTATTCTGTAATAATAATAATAATAATATCTTTATTTACTACAAGTACATGTACATGGTATACAGGCCTAGCTGACATCAGTGACATACTACTATATAGAAAGTCCCTTGTTATGCTGAGCATTTCGGGCAGATTAGGTCAGTGTCCTAGGATGCGACTCACACCAGTCGACTAACACCCAGGTACCCATTTTACTGATGGGGAACATAGACAACAGGTGTAAAGAAACACGCCCAATGTTTCTGCCCTGGCTGGGAATCGAACCCAGGCCCTCGCCGTGTGAAGCGAGAGCTTTAGCCACTAAAGCTTATCTTCATTTAAAAAAAATATAGTTTGTAGGTTGCTTGACATTTAGCAAAATATCGGACTTTTATCCCCACACAAATCTGAAAATATTTGGGATACTTCAAAAAGGTACACTCTATCTTGTAAAGCAATCATTCTTCTATGTTTATTGTGAAAATCGCGTCAATTCTTTCATTATTAATCATTCATTGCCCTCACAAAGGTAAATAAGTTACTTCCGAGATAATGGCCGAAGCGCGCGGCACCCCGAGTCGTCGGAGTTTTTTTTTTTTTCCGAAAAAATACTTGTTTTTTCCACTGTTTTCATCATATACGAGTGTCTACTACAGTATACCATCGCTGGCTCCGTTTTCTCTCACACCAGGATGTGAGAATGAGAAGAAATAATCCATAAGGGCGATTTTACCCTCCCACTACCAGCGGAGAGACCGTCATATTATGCCACATAATTTTTATTCTAGTGTGTTTTTTATGTTTCTATGCTCTTAATATGTCGCCTTATGTCATAATAGATCAATTGTAGTAAGTAAATAAACATTATTATTGATATTAGCGTAAGAAAATAACAATTTGTTGGCTGGTGCGAGCTGGCCGCTACATCGTAATTTATGACCTGTCAGCACTTCTTATCTGAGAGGGCCAGAGAAGGCTCTTGATTAGTTCTCAGGCCATATTAGCCCCGCCCACTCAATTATGATCTCAAATGGTGAATTTGTATTATATTAGAGAGAAAAATATAAGAAATTAGTTCTCAGGCCATATTAGCCCCGCCCACTCAATTATGATCTCAAATGGTGAATTTGTATTATATTAGAGAGAAAAATATAAGAAAGTAGTTCTTGGATATCAAAGCTAAATATAGTAAATCATACTCAAAAGTTTACAGATCACACCTTTTTAACTAAAACAAACAAACAAACAAATTTTATTTCATTGCAGATTACATGGGTATCGGTAGTTACAATGTAAATTGAGTGCAAGGAGAGCCACTGACATGCCATGGCATTAGGGGCAGCTTATTCTAGTCCTTAAAAACTATGTACTTAATATTAGAGAAATTTATTGAGTTTATTCTAGTTAAAAATTATTTTCAAAATTACAATATGATGAAATTTTACTGTTTAAATAATTATATAATGATATTAGATATTAGATTGTTACAGGTGTTAAGATTCTTGAATGATAATATGGAATTGAGATTATCTTAAGGAAAATAACATTGAGCATTTTTGACATTAACTTATAATATGAGTAGGGGGGTAACATAATAGTAACATATTATTAAAAATTGAGATTATCGTATAGGAAAGTAACAATGAGCATTTTTCAAAGTAGTTTATAGTATGATCATTTAGTTTTGGGTGAGTAGGTGGTTTTTGAGTTGAGTCTTAAATTGATTTTCAGACAAGATTATCTTAATATTTACTGGTAAATTTTTTGCTGCGTCAGCGCGCATGCCATGACAGACGCCGACACCTTACCTGTTACAAATTACTATAATTCCTTGTAGAAACATCGTATAATGATGAGAATTATACGAGGGTGTTGCCAGAAAGATCAGCTATTTTTTGGTAAGAAAAACTCAATTTTCGTATTTTTTCGATATTTTTTTTTTCTCAGCGCACTCAGACTGTCAGGGGCCCCTGGGAAAGACAAGAGTGAATGTAGACGATGAGAAAAGGGACGAAGTAAGCAGGGGCGACGAACAAATAAAGAGCGTCTACTAACATCTGTGACAATCCTATACATGGAAGGATTGCGGAGGTCATGAGAGCGAACAAAATAGCGAATGCAATGTGCATCACGACGATCGGATAAGGATGTTCACGTTTGATATCTTTATTATGCACCCCATACCCATCCTGTGGGCGGTAGTCAAAAGATTACAGAGGTACATAATGGGTCCAGGGACTGGACCTCAAAGTTTGATAGCTGAGCAAGTTACAAAGGTAATGAACTCAGATGGTCACAATCATGACAAGTTACAAAGGTATTTGCAGATTACAGAGGTATATATAGGGTCCAGAGACTGGGCCCCAAAGTTTTGATAGCTG
>WNWK01021987.1:0-33273 GCA_009830355.1 Cherax destructor
GAATGCTGTCATGCTTTTTATGAAGTCCGATTTGATGTTGTCATCTTTTAATATCAATGTGATTTTATTCCACAATTCAGTCTCATTTGGGCATACCCAAAAACACTTCCCTTGTTTAATATTTCGTGTAGTAGAGTCTTGAATGTCTACACAAGGGGCGTGGCAGCATTTACCACAGAAGTTGCATGTAATCCATCCAGTGGAACGTTTGTTTCTTTGGTTGCATACTACACAGGGTTTCATGACTGATTTTATTGGTTGTTTTACTGTATATTCTACTAATAGCTTCCCTGAAGTGGTGATCTGTCTATTTGTATTGTATCTATTTTATTTGCAAGTGTAAGTGTTTGGGGCAATCTTACCGCTTTAAGTTTTTGTTATTGTTTGGGTTTTTGTTAAGGTCCCCTAAAACTCCGTTCACTTATTGAATCCGGTAGAGGATACCAGTTTGAATCCGGTCATTGGTTCCCTTATTTCTTGGATCAGACGAGATCCAGTGTCACTTATTTAATGAATCCTGTAGGGATTTTTTGGGTTTCGAGAGACAGACCACTGGAAGATGATTAAACAGAGTAATAATGATCAGTATGATACAAAAGTATAACTTGCGTGTTGGAGAAAAAAAAAACCGATGCTTCTGGCAGCTCCTACTATGACGGGCGGCCGTACCTCTGGCACCCTGGTTTACCTCTGGCACCCTGTTTACTTCTGGCACCGTGGTTTACTACCTGGGTTTATATGCACTTATGGTTCACTCTACTGGGTTTAGTTTTTCTACTTCCTACACCACAGCACTGCTGATTTTCACTATGGTTGACTGATGATATACGGACTTATGTTGTTGAAATCGTTCACTGACAACTCACAACTGGACACTGTTTATCGTATTTTCCGAGCTGAACAATTTACTTATTTCCTCAAGATTGCGCACCTATTCATATTTCATAGAAAAACCTTTATAACAATGTAATCACTAGATTTTGGTCAGTTATACTAACAGTTTAAGATTATCAATACATGGACTTGCTTGGTAAGGACCCGGCGGCCACTGGCAACTGATTTCAAACACGAAACTCATTAGGCCTACACTTCCACTTTAGTTTTCACTTTAACATCTATTAACTTATCTGTATACACCGGCACCACTGTGATATTCACTATACAGATCTATCTATACCCTATTTTCAGGGAGACTTTCCTTCCTCTGACAATTATTTCGTTCTGTTTTGTTATTTCACACGGCACTTAAGTTCCCCTCTGAGATTATGGCACTAAGTTCTTGCACACTAATTCCCTTGTTTTTTTGTCTCAGTATAACTGTTTACTGCCTGATTTGTTGCGAGCACTGGAGGGATGTACCTTATAAGATCACTGGAGGGATGTACCTTATAAGATCACTGGAGGGATGTACCTTATAAGATCACTGGAGGTATGTACCTTATAAGATCACTGGAGGGATGTACCTTATAAGATCACTGGAGGGATGTACCTTATAAGATCACTGGAGGGATGTACCTTATAAGATCACTGGAGGGATGTACCTTATAAGATCACTGGAGGGATGTACCTTATAAGATAACTGGAGGGATGTACCTTATAAGATCACTGGAGGGATGTACCTTATAAGATCACTGGAGGGATGTACCTTATAAGATCACTGGAGGGATGTACCTTATAAGATCACTGGAGGGATGTACCTTATAAGATCACTGGAGGGATGTACCTTATAAGATCACTGGAGGGATGTACCTTAAAAGATCACTGGAGGGATGTACCTTATAAGATTACTGGCACAGTTTATTTACTACCAGTACATGTACAAGGTATACAGACCATAGCTGACATCAATGACATACTACTATATAGAAAGACCCTTGTTATGCTGAGCATTTCCCGCAAATTAGGTCAGTTTTGTCCCAGGATGCGACCCACACCAGTCCACTAACACCCAGGTGTTAGTGGGTGAACATAGTGAACATAGACAACCAGTGTAAGGAAACACACCTGATGTTTCTACCCTCGCTGGGAATTGAACCCGGACCCTCACCGTGGGAAGCATGAGCTTTATCCACCAGGCCACGGGAATATTAAGATACACAACTATTAATGCGACCAATTAGTAATAGTTGTTGCTTGCAGTGCCAGGTACTGACGCTCGGGGCCGCGGCGGCGCTGATCCCCGGAACTCTCTCCCAGTAAACTCCAGTCAACAGATGTCGGTAACTGCTTACGTTCACTTTGATTTAGAAGCTGACCTGAGTTTTGAGACTTCTACGACTCTTGTCAATTCATAGTTAAGCAGTATTACGCTTTATCCGTCTGTGTGTGTAGCGTCCAAGGTCTTACTAATTGAGTTCAGTTTAAGATTATTACGCACTAAGAATTCATGGTTGTTACGCACTACTGCGTTCTGTCTCTATGTGATGAGGCAAGATCTTTCTAGTAATATTAACTTTAAAGACATACGTCCAAAATAGGAGGGAGAGATTTTCCTATTTCTCAGTTACTGGCTTAATCTCTCATCGCCTGTATCGCGGGTTCTAACCTCGTCCTTTGTAAATAATTATTATTATATATGATTATTGCTTAAAATACGATATATTAAAAATATATATTTATTAACCTTCACAAAACCGAGGATTATATCTATCATATTAAACTTCTGATTACGTCTAACAAGGGAAATACGTCTTACTAATGTTATTTCGGAAAATTCCCTAAAACGGCGCTATAATAAATCCCTAAGACGCAATAAACATCTATCATCGCTGTATGATTGTGGTTAATACAAGTCATACTACAACCATACAATAGCTGTATCATACAGAGAATAGTCAGAGAGAGAGAGAGAGAGAGAGAGAGGAGGTGTTGCTGTGTGCTTCTCTAAAAGTGTACATGCCCAGCACATTGATGTTGCCATCCCTACTCATCTTGAAATGATGTTCTTCAAGCTATGCATAAACACTAGTACCTCTGTACTAGTATGTGCAATGTACAGACCTCAGTGGCAACATGCAGACCCCATCAACTTCCTAATGGAAAATGTGGACGCCCTTCTGCTGCAACACAACTGTCAACATATAATTGTTGGTGACTCAACCAACATCTTACACAGAGGGACTTTGATGACCTTGCAGTGTTTGACATGAGAAACTTTGTTGATTTCCCTACTTACATCTCTGGCTCCTCCCTTGACCCAGTAGCGAGTGATCTGGCAGAAGGTATAGTCACTTGTCAACCCCTCGGCTAGAACTGAATTTTATTGACTTAAGACTCAGGGAGATTGACACCAGTCAGTCCATCTATCATCATTCTATCATGCAGGAGGAGCCACATGTCTATGGTGCATCCAACAAAATAAGCAGACTCTTGGATGTCACTACCGCCCGCCTCCGGCTGGGTTACAAGTATCTTTGGCAGGTTAAATCACCACCACCAGATGTAGACCAAACAAGATGTAAACTTTGCCAGTTGGATTATTGTCACACCCTGCGTCATTATGTACTGGAGTGCGTCACACCCTGAGTCATTATGTACTGGAGTGCGACAAAATTAATGAATTCAGAGACAACTCACTCAGAAATGTTCAAGATATGTCAAAGTATTTTATCCACAGTGGTATATTACAAACCATTCTGGAAAAATACCCTGACTTTGCTCCCTGTAAATAAAGCATTGACACGTGTGTGTGTGTGTGTGTGTGTGTGTGTACTCACCTAATTGTACTCACCTAATTGTGGTTGCAGGGGTCGAGACTTAGCTCCTGGCCCCGCCTCTTCGCTGTCCGCTACTGGGTCTCTGCTCTCCCTGCTACATGAGCTTTATCATACCTCGTCTTAAAACTATGTATGGTTCCTGCCTCCACTATATCTTTCTCTAGACTATTCCACTTCCTGAGTACTCTGTGTGTGTGTGTGTGTGTGTGTGTGTGTGTGTGTGTACTCACCTATTTGTACTCACCTATTTGTGGTTGCAGGGGTCGAGTCATAGCTCCTGGCCCCGCCTCTTCACTGATTGCTACTAGGTCCTCTCTCTCCCTGCTCCATGAGCTTTATCAAACCTAGTCTTAAAACTATGTATGGTTCCTGCCTCCACTATGTCGCTTTCTAAGCTATTCCACTTCCTGACAACTCTATGACTGAAGAAATACTTCCTAACATCCCTTTGACTCATAGGAGTCTTCAACTTCCAATTATGACCCCTTGTTTCTGTGTCCCCTCTCTGGAACATCTTGTCTCTGTCCACCTTATCTATTCCTCGCAGTATTTTATATGTCGTTATCATGTCTCCCCTAACCCTCCTGTCCTCTAGTGTCGTCAGGCCGATTTCCCTTAACCTTTCTTCGTAGGACAATCCCCTTAGCTCTGGGACTAGTCTTGTTGCAAACCTTTGCACTTTCTCTAATTTCTTGACGTGCTTGACCAGGTGTGGGTTCCAAACCGGTGCTGCATACTCCAGTATGGGCCTGACGTATATGGTATACAGAGTCTTGAATGATTCCTTAGTGAGGTATTGGAACGCTATTCTTAGGTTTGCCAGCCGCCCGTATGCTGCAGCAGTTATCTGATTGATGTGTGCCTCAGGAGATGTGCACGGTATTATACTCACCCCAAGATCTTTTTCTTTGAGTGAGGCTTGCAGTCTTTGGCCACCTAGACTATACTCTGTCTGCGGTCTTCTTTGCCCTTCCCCGATATTCATGACTTTACATTTGGCAGGGTTAAATTCAAGGAGCCAGTTACTGGACCAGGCTTGCAGCCTGTCCAGGTCTCTTTGTAGTCCTGCCTGATCCTCGACTGATTTTATTCTTCTCATTAACTTCACATCATCTGCAAACAGGGACACTTCTGAGTCTATCCCTTCCGTTATGTCATTCACATATACCAAAAACAGTACAGGTAATAGGACTGACCCTTGTGGAACTCCACTCGTCACAGGTGCCCACTCTGACATCTCGTCACGTACCATGACTCGTTGTTGCCTCCCTGTCAGATATTCTCTGATCCATTGCAGTGTTTTTCCTGTTACGTGTGCCTGATCCTTTAGCTTTTGCATTAACCTCTTGTGAGGAACTGTGTCGAACGCCTTCTTGCAGTCCAAAAAAATGCAGTCTATCCACCCCTCTCTCTCGTGTCTTACTTCTGTTACCTTATCATAAAACTCCAGTAGGTTTGTGACACAGGATTTTCCTTCCCTGAAACCGTGCTGGTTGTCGTTTATAAGCTTGTGTCTTTCTAGGTGCTCCACCACTCTCCTCCTGATGATCTTCTCCATGACTTTGCATACTATACACGTCAGTGACACAGGTCTGTAGTTTAATGCCTCGTGTCTGTCTCCTTTCTTAAAAATTGGGACTACATTTGCCATCTTCCACGCCTCAGGTAGTTGCCCAGTTTCAATGGATGTGTTGAAGATTTGTGTGTGTGTGTGTGTGTGTGTGTGCGCGCGCGCGTGTTGATTGCCTTTTTGTCCTGTGCACATGTCGATTGAAGGCTGGGCCTGTTGTGTGTGCGTGTGTGTGTATGTATATATGTGTGTGTATGTGTATGTGTGTGTGTGTATGTGTATATGTAAGTGTGTATGTGTGACCCAACAATAAAATTTGCACCAATAACTCATTACAGTTGTGACCGGGTGTAGACTAGTGAAGTGTTCATTGCGTTATAATTTGTTCATGATTGTAACCATGTATAAACGTAAGTAAGTAAATTTACTTACATGTTTCATTACCTTTGTAACTTGTGAGTTCATTACCTTTGTAGCTTGTTAGTTCATTACCTTTGTAACTTGCTCAGCTATCATAACTTTGGGGTCCAGTCCCTGGACCCATTATGTACCTCTGTAATCTTTTGACTACCACCCACAGGATGGGTATGGGGTGCATAATAAAGATATCAAACTAACTGTGGAAAGAGCCAAATGTAGTCCCTGTTCACAAAAAGAAGAGCAGAGCAGAAATCAGCAACTACAGACCAGCGTCGCTCCTGTCAATTACTGGCAAGATCCTTGAGACAAATGACAGTTTTTTGACTACCACTCACTACTTTGTGACCGCCAATATGGGTTCAGGAAAGATTACTCTGATGCTGATCTGTTGTTAAACCTCTCCACTAAATAGCACCAGTCACTGGATGAATCCAAAGTCAGCTGTGTGGTAGCACTGGACATTGCCGGTGCTTTCGACCGAGAGTGGCACCAGGACCTCTTGTCAAAACTGCAAGCACTGGGAATTGCAGGCTCTACACTATGTCTCCTCAGTAATTACCTTTATAGTAGATCTCTAAAGGTAGTTCTCAGTGGAAGAGAATCAGTAAGACATTATATTGGTGCAAGTGTTCCACAAGGAAGTGTGCTGGGACCATTGTTATGGAATGTCTACTTCAATGACCTTCTTTATTTCATCCCAGAATCCCATGCATATGCAGACGACTGTACTCTGACATTTACTTGTCCAAGAGACGAAATGCCAGCTGCTCTAAGCTGCATCAATCACCAGCTAAGAGCTATATCAGCTTGTGGAAACCGATGGCAGGTAACATTAGCACCTGGGAAAACACAAATGATGATGGTCTCTAGGCACCATGATGGTAATGCCGAAGCAGTAGTAAGTATGAATGGGAGAGAGTTGGTGCCTGGGGAAGTTGATATCCTTGGGGTGAAATTTGACTCCAAACTGACCATGAAGAACCACGTTGTAAATCTTGCAAACAAGGCAGCCAGGAAGCTTACAGCACTTCGACGTATCTCTCATCTGCTTGACAGTAGGGGTTACAAGATACTGTATGAGGCACAAGTATGCTCACACCTTGAGTATGCTCCACTTTCTTAGTTTGCCTGCCACCCTCCCCCCTCATCTCATCTGCGACTGCTTGACATTATAGAGAACAGAGCAAGACGTCTCATCTCTCGCCTGGACCCATCCTGGATAGATCTGTCATTTCAGCAGAGCCTTCAACACAGGAGGGATGTGGGCGGCCTTAATGTCATGAACAAGGCCAACATTGTCAAAGTACCACACTTGGTTCCACTTCGAGAACAGCTAGAAGCAAGCTTCTATACCACAAGACGGGCAGCAAGCAGCAACTTCACTCTGGCTGTACCCTTCTCCAGAACATCACTTCATCTGAGATCATTTATCCCCAGGATGACTCGAGTCTGGAACACATTCGTACAGCATTATGTCAACGAGATAGTCAGTTGATCAAATGAAAATGATGGCCCACAGATGGCTCACAGCTGGCCCACAGCTGGCCTCCAACTTCATCCTGTTCCCTACTTGTATGTTTCATAACAATAAAAATGTTTTCAAATGAGCTGATGTAGGTAACAGCTCTTAGCGTGTCAATAAAGTTAGGAATCCTTAACTTGTAAATAGCTTGTTAATAAAGCTAGAGATCCTTAACCTAACCTTATCAAACCCTGTGTAAAAGAGAGAGAGAGAGAGAGAGAGAGAGAGAGAGAGAGCAGTTCCTGGCCGGGGTAAAATATACAGAAAATCCGATATGGTTCTGGTATCACTGCTACTTGGCACTGGATTTATATATCGGTAAGAATCCGGATTCCACGCTTAAGAACGATCTTCGATACTCCCTGGAGAGTGAGAGAGCGTGAAGAGAGAGAGAGAGAGAGAGAGAGAGAGAGAGAGAGAGAGAGAGAGAGAGAGAGAGAGAGAGACAGACAGACAGACAGACAGACAGAGATACTATACTGTATTGTCTCACCTTTTACTAAGAATGTGAGGTTTTTTAAAGTGTTATACTAGGTTAGGTAAGGTTAGCTTAGCTTAGGTACGATTAGGTTAGGTTAGATTAGGTTAAGTTAGAATAGGTTAGGTAAGGTTAGCTTAGCTAAGGTTAGGTAAGGTTAGGTTAGTTAGATTAGGTTAGGTAAGGTTAGGTTAGGTTAGGTAAGGTTAGCTTAGCTAAGGTTAGGTAAGGTTAAGTTAGGTTAGATTAGGTTAGGTAAGGTTAGCTTAGCTTAGCTTAGGTAAGGTTTGGTTAGGTTAGATTAGGTTAGGTATGGTTAGGTTAGGTTAGATTAGGTTTGGTAAGGTTAGCTTAGCTTAGGTAAGGTTTGGTTAGGTTAGATTAGGTTAGGTAAGGTTAGCTTAGCTTAGGTAAGGTTAGCTTAGCTTAGGAAAAGTTAGGTTAGGTAAGGTTAGCTTAGCTTAGCTTAACTTAGGTTAGGTTAGGTTAGGTTAGGTAAGGTTAGCTTAGCTTAGGTAAGGTTAGCTTAGCTTAGGAAAAGTTAGGTTAGGTAAGGTTAGCTTAGCTTAGCTTAGGTAAGGTTAGCTTAGCTTAGGAAAAGTTAGGTTAGGTAAGGTTAGCTTAGCTTAGGTTAAATTATGTTAGGAAATGTTAGGTTAGGTTAGATTAGGTTAGGTAAGCTTAGGTTAGATTTCTGGAGTTGAACCACAGTCAATGGCCTCCACTCAAGAACAACAGATATTAGAGCCAGGAAAAAAAGACTCCCCCATACCACCAATCCAAAGACATTCATCTTTGCTAATATACAAGGTCTAAAGCCAGCAACAAACAACAAGATACCTTACATTCGTGGACTGCTTACAGAGTGAAATGCAACGTTTGCGGCTTTCACAGAGACCCACATAAAGGATCACTTGGACAATGAAATATGGATCCCGGGCTACAACCTATACAGGTGTGACAGAGTGAACAGGCAAAAGGAAGGGGGGGGTTGGCCTGTATATCACAGAGTCACTTATATGCTCAGAACTACTAAATTCCTCAAATGATGTAATAATATTGGTAGAATTACCGACAATATGTTAAGTAAAAGGACACAAATGCAACTAATGTGACATTTTATTGTGACAACGTTTCGCTCTCCAGGAGCTTTCTCAAGCCGTTACGGCTTGAGAAAGCTCCTGGAAGCAAAGTTCCACAATAATGTACATTATTCATTTGTCCTTTACTAACATCAAATGATGTAGTTGAAGTTTTAGCAGTAAAGATCGAGAACCAAAACCTGGTCATCGTGGTTGTATACAAGCCTCCGGATGCAAAGTCCCAACAATTCCAGGACTAGCTTCTGAAAATTGACCAATGTCTGGAAAACCTTCCAGAACCTGCCCCCATCATCTTGCTCCTGGGGGACTTCAACCTAAGGCACCTAAAATGAAGGAATATTGCAAACAATGTTGTAGAAGAGATAACACCAGGAGGCAGCTCAGATGAAAACTCGCACACACATGAACTTTTAAATCTCTGCACCAAATTCACCTTAAACCAGCAAATAGTAGAGCCTACAAGATTGGAGAATACGCTGGACCTCATCTTCACTAACAATGTTGATCTGATACGAAATGTCATCATATTAAAAACGATATACTCAGATCACAACATAATAGAGGTCCAGACATGCATGCGGGGGGCCCCAGATCGACAAAATGTGATCAGTCGCGAGGGAGCCTTCTCCAATTTCAACTTCAATAACAAAAACATAAGGTGGGACCAAGTAAACCAAATCCTAAATGATTTAAACTGAGAAGATAGCCTAAGCATAACGGATCTTAACCTATGTCTAGAACAAATTAACTCTGTGGCACTTGAGGTTTGCTCAAGGCAAATTCCCTTAAGGAAAAAGAGGAGAAGATGTAAACTAGAAAGAGAGAGGCACTCCCTATACAAGCGAAGGCAAAGAATAACAGAGCTGCTACAAGAGGCCAATATATCTGAAATACGTAGGGAGGCACTGGTCAGAGAAATAGCAAACATCGAATTAAAACTAAAGGAATCTTACAGGAATCAAGAAACGCGGGAAGAACTAAAAGCCATAAATGAAATTGAAAGAAACCCAAAGTATTTCTTTTCTTATGCCAAAACAAAGTCGAGAACAACATCCAGTATTGGACCCCTACTTAAACGGGATGGGTCCTACACAGATGACAGCAAGGAAAGGAGTGAGTTACTAAAGTCCCAGTATGACTCAGTTTTTAGTGAGCCGCTAACCAGACTAAAAGTTGAAGACCTAAATGATTTTTTTATGAGAGTGCCACAGAACCTGGTAGACGCAAGCCTGTCTGACATTACCCTAACGCCACATGACTTCGAAAAGGCAATAAATGACATGCCCATGCACTCCGCTCCAGGCCCAGACTCATGGAACTCCGTGTTCATCAAGAACTGCAAGAAGCCCCTATCACGTGCTTTTAACATCCTATGGAGAGGGAGCATGGACACTGGGGTCGTCCCGCAGTTACTAAAAACAACAGACATAGCCCCACTCCACAAAGGGGGCAGTAAAGCAATAGCAAAGAACTACAGACCAATAGCGCTATTGTCCCATATCATAAAAATCTTTGAAAGGGTTCTAAGAAGCAAGATCGCCACTCATCTAGATAACCATCAATTACACAACCCAGGGCAGCATGGGTTTAGAGCAGGTCGCTCCTGTCTGTCCCAACTACTGGACCACTATGACAAGGTCCTGGATGCTCTAGAGGACAAACAGAATGCAGATGTTATATACACAGACTTTGCAAAAGCCTTTGACAAGTGTGACCATGGTGTGATAGCACACAAAATGCGTGATAAAGGAATAACAGGAGAAGTTGGTAGATGGATCTATAATTTCCTAACAAGTAGAACACAAAGAGTAGTAGTCAACAGAGTAAAGTCTGAGGCAGGTAATGTGAAAAGCTCTGTTCCACAGGGCACAGTACTCGCTCCCATCCTGTTCCTCATCCTCATATCAGATATTGACAGGGATATAAGCCACAGTGCCGTGTCTTCCTTTGCAGACGACACCCGAATCTGTATGATAGTGTCCACCGTTGAAGACACTGCAAGACTCCAAGCAGACATAAACCAAATCTTTAAATGGGCTGCAGAAAACAATATGAAGTTCAATGATGAGAAATTTCAATTACTCAGATACGGAAAACGTGAAGAAATTAAAATCTCATCGGAGTACAAAACTAATTCCAACCACACAATAGAGCGAAAAACTAATGTCAAAGACCTGGGATTGATCATGTCAGAGGATCTCACCTTCAAGGACCATAACACTGTAGCATTCGCATCTGCTAGAAAAATGACAGGATGGATAATGAG
Organism: Cherax destructor; assembly: GCA_009830355.1. Classification (NCBI taxonomy): domain Eukaryota; kingdom Metazoa; phylum Arthropoda; class Malacostraca; order Decapoda; family Parastacidae; genus Cherax; species Cherax destructor. Next base: position 11,076 of record WNWK01021987.1, read on the forward strand.
AACCTTCAAAACCAGGGATGCAAAGCCCATGTTGACACTTTACAAATCGCTTGTTCTATCTAGGCTGGAATATTGCTGCACACTAACTGCACCTTTCAAGGCGGGTGAAATTGCTGACCATGAAAATGTGCAGAGAACCTTCACCGCACACATAAGTGCGATAAACCACCTCAATTACTGGGAACGCTTGAAGTTCCTAAACCTGTACTCCCTAGAACGCAGGCGGGAGAGATATATTGTTATATACACATGGAAAATTCTCGAGGGATTAGTACCAAACTTGCACACGAAAATCACTCCCTACGAAAGCAAAAGACTCGGCAGGCGATGTAACATCCCCCCAATGAAGAGCAGGGGTGCAACTAGCACGTTGAGGGACAACACAATAATTGTCAGGGGACCAAGATTGTTCAACTGCCTCCCAGCATACATCAGGGGGATTACCAACAAACCCCTGGCTGTCTTCAAGCAGGCACTGGACAGGCACCTCAAGTCGGTACCTGACCAGCCAGGCTGTGGTTCGTACGTTGGACTGCGTGCGGCCAGCAGTAACAGCCTGGTTGATCAGGCTCTGGTCCAACATGAGGCCTGGTCACAGACCGGGCCGCGGGGGCATTGACCACTGGAATTCTCTCCAGGTAAACTCAAGGTTAGCTTAGCTTAGCTTAGCTTAGGTAAGATTAGCTTAGCTTAGGTAAGGTTAGGTTAGGTTAGATTAGGTTAGATTAGGTAAGGTTAGCTTAGCTTAAGTAAGGTTAGGTTAGGTTAGGATAGGTTAGGTTAGGTTAGATTAGGGTAAGTAAGGTTAACTTAGCTTAGGTTAGGTAAGGTTAGCTTAGGTTAGGTAAGGTTAGGTTAGCTTAGGTAAGGTTAGGTTAGGTTAATTTAGGTAAGGTTAGGTTAGGTTAGCTTAGGTTAGGTAAGGTTAAGTTAGGTTAGCTTAGGTTAGGTAAGGTTAGGTTAGGTTAGGTAAGGTTAGGTTAGGTTAGCTTAGGTTAGGTAATGTTAAGTTAGGTTAAGTAAGGTTAGGTTAGGTTAGTTTAAGTTAGGTTAGCGTAGGTTAAGTAAGGTTAGGTTAGCTTAGGTTAGGTTAGCTTAGGTTAGGTAAGGTTAGGTTAGATTAGGTTAGGTTAGGCAAGGCTAGGTTAGGTTAGATCAGGTCAGGTTAGGTTAGGTAAGGCTCGGTTAGGTTTGATTAGGTTAGGTTAGATCAGGTTAAGTTAAGTCAGGTTAGGTTAGGTTAAGTTAAGCTATTCTAGGTTAGGTTGTCAGGACAGGTCAGGTTAAATCAGGTTAGGTTAAGTCAGGTTAGGTTAGGTTAAGTCAGCTTAGGTTAGGTTAAGTCAGGTCAGGTTAGGTAGGTTAAGTCAGGTTAGGTTATGTTACGTCAGGTTAGGTTAGGTTAAGTTAAGCTATTCTAGGTTAGGTTGTCAGGACAGGTCAGGTTAAATCAGGTTAGGTTAAGTCAGGTTTGGTTAGGTTAAGTCAGCTTAGGTTAGGTTAAGTCACGTTAGGTTAGGTAGGTTAAGTCAGGTTAGGTTATGTTAGGTCAGGTTAGGTTATTAAGTCAGGTTAGGTTAGGCTAAGTCAGCTTAGGTTAGGTTAAGTCAGGTTAGGTTAGGTAGGTTAAGTCAGGTTAGGTTATGTTAGGTCAGGTCAGGTTAGGTTAAGTTAAGCTATTCTAGGTTAGGTTGTCAGGACAGGTCAGGTTAAATCAGGTTAGGTTAAGTCAGGTTAGGTTAGGTTAAGTCAGGTTAGGTTAGGTTAAGTCAGCTTAGGTTAGGTTAAGTCAGGTCAGGTTAGGTAGGTTAAGTCAGGTTAGGTTATGTTAGGTCAGGTCAGGTTAGGTTAAGTTAAGCTATTCTAGGTCAGGTTGTCAGGACAGGTCAGGTTAAATCAGGTTAGGTTAAGTCAGGTTAGGTTAGGTTAAGTCAGCTTAGGTTAGGTTAAGTCACGTTAGGTTAGGTTAGGTAAGGTTTGTCAGGAAACAGGACAAGTGTTTCCTGACGTGGGTCTTAGTCATATGACGACCCACAGGTTAGCTTAGGTTAGATAAGGTTAGGTAAAGTTAGGTATTGACAAAACAAAGCTCAGGGTTAGGTTAGGTAAGGCTAGGTTAGGTTAGAATAGGTTTTGGTCATCTGACCGAGGCCTTCCACTGGCTTACCACTTAAAAAATTATAACCATATATATGTTATACTAACAAGTAGTGTTTAAATAGTCTACCTGGAGAGAATTCCAGGGGTCAACGCCCCCACGGCCCGGTCTGTGACCAGGCCTCATGTTGGACCAGACCCTGATCAACCAGGCTGTTACTGCTGGCCGCACGCAGTCCAACGTACGAACCACAGCCTGGCTGGTCAGGTACAGACTTTAGGTGCTTGTCCAGTGTCTGCTTGAAGACAGCCAGGGGTTTGTTGGTAATCCCCCTTATGTATGCTGGGAGGCAGTTGAACAATCTTGGGCCCCTGACACTTATTGTGTTGTCCTTCAACGTGCTAGTGGCACCCCTGCTCTTCATTGGGGGGATGTTACATCACCTGCCGAGTCTTTTGCTATTGTAAGGAGTGATTTTTGTGTGCAAGTTTGGTACTAATCCCTCGAGAATTTTCCACATGTATATAATAATGTATCTCTCCCGCCTGCGTTCTAGAGAGTACAGGTTTAGGAACTTCAAGCATTCCCAGTAGTTGAGGTGGTTTATCGCACTTATGCGTGCCGTCAAGGTTCTCTGCACATTTTCAAGGTCAGCAATTTCACCCGCCTTGAAAGGTGCAGTTAGTGTGCAGCAATATTCCAGCCTAGATAGAACAAGCGATCTGTAAAGTGTCAACATGGGCTTGGCATCCCTGGTTTTGAAGGTTCTCATTATCCATCCTGTTATTTTTCTAGCAGATGCAATTGCTACGGTGTTATGGTCCTTGAAGGTGAAATCCTCTGACATGATCACTCCCAGGTCTTTGACATTAGTTTTTCGCTCTATTGTGTGGTTGGAATTAGTTTTGTACTCCGATGAGATTTTAATTTCTTCACGTTTTCCGTATCTGAGTAATTGAAATTTCTCATCATTGAACTTCATATTGTTTTCTGCAGCCCATTTAAAGATTTGGTTTATGTCTGCTTGGAGTCTTGCAGTGTCTTCAACGGTGGACACTGTCATACAGATTCGGGTGTCATCTGCAAAGGAAGAAGTCACTGTATAAGACACTTCCAGTGTAATATCTTAAGAGACACGTAAGTTCCAGTGTAATATCTTAAGAGACACGTAAGTTCCAGTGTAATATCTTAAGAGACACGTAAGTTCCAGTGTAATATCTTAAGATACACGTAAGTTCCAGTGTAATATCTTAAGAGACACGTAAGTTCCAGTGTAATATCTTAAGAGACATGTAAGTTCCAGTGTAATATCTTAAGAGACACGTAAGTTCCAGTGTAATATCTTAAGAGACACGTAAGTTCCAGTGTAATATCTTAAGAGACACGTAAGTTCCAGTGTAATATCTTAAGAGACATGTAAGTTCCAGTGTAATATCTTAAGAGACATGTAAGTTCCAGTGTAATATCTTAAGAGACACGTAAGTTCAAGTGTAATATCTTAAGAGACACGTAAGTTCCAGTGTAATATCTTAAGAGACACGTAAGTTCCAGTGTAATATCTTAAGAGACATGTAAGTTCCAGTGTAATATCTTAAGAGACACGTAAGTTCCAGTGTAATATCTTAAGAGACACGTAAGTTCCAGTGTAATATCTTAAGAGACATGTAAGTTCCAGTGTAATATCTTAAGAGACATGTAAGTTCCAGTGTAATATCTTAAGAGACATGTAAGTTCCAGTGTAATATCTTAAGAGACACGTAAGTTCCAGTGTAATATCTTAAGAGACACGTAAGTTCCAGTGTAATATCTTAAGAGACACGTAAGTTCCAGTGTAATATCTTAAGATACACGTAAGTTCCAGTGTAATATCTTAAGAGACACGTAAGTTCCAGTGTAATATCATGAGACATGTAAGTTCCAGTGTAATATCTTAAGAGACATGTAAGTTCCAGTGTAATATCATAAGAGACACGTAAGTTCCAGTGTAATATCTTAAGAGACACGTAAGTTCCAGTGTAATATCTTAAGAGACACGTAAGTTCCAGTGTAATAACTTAAGAGACATGTAAGTTCCAGTGTAATATCTTAAGAGACACGTAAGTTCCAGTGTAATATCTTAAGATACATGTAAGTTCCAGTGTAATATCTTAAGAGACACGTAAGTTCCAGAGTAATATCTTAAGAGACATGTAAGTTCCAGTGTAATATCTTAAGATACACGTAAGTTCCAGTGTAATATCTTAAGAGACACGTAAGTTCCAGTGTAATATCTTAAGAGACATGTAAGTTCCAGTGTAATATCTTAAGAGACACGTAAGTTCCAGTGTAATATCTTAAGAGACACGTAAGTTCCAGTGTAATATCTTAAGAGACACGTAAGTTCCAGTGTAATATCTTAAGAGACATGTAAGTTCCAGTGTAATATCTTAAGAGACATGTAAGTTCCAGTGTAATATCTTAAGAGACACGTAAGTTCAAGTGTAATATCTTAAGAGACACGTAAGTTCCAGTGTAATATCTTAAGAGACACGTAAGTTCCAGTGTAATATCTTAAGAGACATGTAAGTTCCAGTGTAATATCTTAAGAGACACGTAAGTTCCAGTGTAATATCTTAGGAGACACGTAAGTTCCAGTGTAATATCTTAAGATACACGTAAGTTCCAGTGTAATATCTTAAGAGACACGTAAGTTCCAGTGTAATATCATGAGACATGTAAGTTCCAGTGTAATATCTTAAGAGACATGTAAGTTCCAGTGTAATATCTTAAGAGACACGTAAGTTCCAGTGTAATATCTTAAGAGACACGTAAGTTCCAGTGTAATATCTTAAGAGACACGTAAGTTCCAGTGTAATAACTTAAGAGACATGTAAGTTCCAGTGTAATATCTTAAGAGACACGTAAGTTCCAGTGTAATATCTTAAGAGACATGTAAGTTCCAGTGTAATATCTTAAGAGAACGTAAGTTCCAGAGTAATATCTTAAGAGACATGTAAGTTCCAGTGTAATATCTTAAGAGACATGTAAGTTCCAGTGTAATATCTTAAGAGACATGTAAGTTCCAGTGTAATATCTTAAGAGACACGTAAGTTCCAGTGTAATATCTTAAGAGACACGTAAGTTCCAGTGTAATATCTTAAGAGACATGTAAGGTCCAGTGTAATATCTTAAGAGACATGTAAGTTCCAGTGTAATATCTTAAGAGACATGTAAGTTCCAGTGTAATATCTTAAGAGACATGTAAGTTCCAGTGTAATATCTTAAGAGACATGTAAGTTCCAGTGTAATATTTTAAGAGACATGTAAGTTCCAGTGTAATATCTTAAGAGACACGTAAGTTCCAGTGTAATATCTTAAGAGACATGTAAGTTCCAGTGTAATATCTTAAGAGACATGTAAGTTCCAGTGTAATATCTTAAGAGACATGTAAGTTCCAGTGTAATATCTTAAGAGACATGTAAGTTCCAGTGTAATATCTTAAGAGACACGTAAGTTCCAGTGTAATATCTTAAGAGACATGTAAGGTCCAGTGTAATATCTTAAGAGACACGTAAGTTCCAGTGTAATATTTTAAGAGACATGTAAGTTCCAGTGTAATATCTTAAGAGACATGTAAGTTCCAGTGTAATATCTTAAGAGACATGTAAGTTCCAGTGTAATATCTTAAGAGACATGTAAGTTCCAGTGTAATATCTTAAGAGACATGTAAGTTCCAGTGTAATATCTTAAGAGACATGTAAGTTCCAGTGTAATATCTTAAGAGACATGTAAGTTCCAGTGTAATATCTTAAGAGACACGTAAGTTCCAGTGTAATATCTTAAGAGACACGTAAGTTCCAGTGTAATATCTTAAGAGACATGTAAGTTCCAGTGTAATATCTTAAGAGACATGTAAGTTCCAGTGTAATATCTTAAGAGACATGTAAGTTCCAGTGTAATATCTTAAGAGACATGTAAGTTCCAGTGTAATATCTTAAGAGACATGTAAGTTCCAGTGTAATATCTTAAGAGACATGTAAGTTCCAGTGTAATATCTTAAGAGACAAGTAAGTTCCAGTGTAATATCTTAAGAGACAGTAAGTTCCAGTGTAATATCTTAAGAGACATGTAAGTTCCAGTGTAATATCTTAAGAGACATGTAAGTTCCAGTGTAATATCTTAAGAGACATGTAAGTTCCAGTGTAATATCTTAAGAGACATGTAAGTTCCAGTGTAATATCTTAAGAGACACGTAAGTTCCAGTGTAATATCTTAAGAGACACGTAAGTTCCCTGTCTTATAATATCATGTTTATTTTTCCACTATAATCTACCTTGTTCATAATTACTATCATAAGAACATAAGAATGAAGGAACACTGCAGCAGGCCTACTGGCCCATGTGAGGCAGGTCCAATTCACCTAACGGCTTAAGCCAATGCCTTAAGGTAGTCAGGTCAGGTCACATTCACTAAGGAGCATGGCAACTGACCTAGTAGCACAAGCTGGTCAGGTCCAACTCACACCCACCCACACCCACTCATGTATTTATCTATCGCATTTGTTTTGTTTCCTAAGGTGAAGTCCAGGATATTTCCTTAATTCATGGTATAACTTAAGAAATCTTTGAGGACAATTGTTGTTGTAGAGGTCTGAGCAAAGCTCATACCTCTACAACACATGTAGAGGTCTGAGCTTTGCTCAGACCTCTACATGAGATATTAGATAACTATGTATGCAGTGATTTCATGAGTCATGCAGTGAGTATTATGATAACAATCATTTTTAAGTAGTGGAGTGGTAAGCCAGTGGAAGGCCTCGGTCAGATGACCAAAAGCTCCAGCTGCGGGGCATCATATGACTAAGACCAGCGTCAGGAAAGACTTGTCCTGTTTCCTGACAAACATTACCTAACCTAACAGAAGATTAGATAAGAGTTCTTAGTACCTGCAACAAGGGTAAACACACACACAAACTTACATATATACACACACACACACACATATACATAAGTTACTCTATCTGACTTTTTTGGGTTATCCCAGGTTCTCTACACATATGCTGCTATGTATGATAATCTATGTAACTGTATTTGTGTATACCTGAATGGTGTACACAAAATGGTAACTAACATACACATACACGCACGCTCTGTACTTAGCTCTGTGAAGACGTGTCTTGTGTGCTCTCTGTGAATCTGAACAAGATGTCCTCTCTTGAGCTACTCTACCAGCAGCTGAAGGAAGAACTGAGGGTAGCTAAGCTTAAGATACAGCGACTGACTGAGGAAAACAAGAGGATTCGTAGTAATCCTCCTGTTGAGAATCCTCAAGCCAAGAATGGAACCTGGACTGTGGCTGGAATGCATGGGACAAAGTTAAGGATCAAGAGGACGGATGGAGAGGTAGAAATGACGAAGATCCAGGAGAACATTGTGGAAACATCGAACCGATTCTCCGTGCTACCCGATGAATGTGAGTCGACTACTGGGAACGTCACGACGAACGACACCAAGGAAGGTAAAAACATTGTTGTTGTTGGGGATAGCCAGGTTAGGTATATGGATAGTACCTTCTGTTTGATTGATAGGAGTAGGAGACAGAGGGTTTGCTTTCCTGGGGCTGGGATGGAGGATATTGTTAGCCGTCTGGACGACATCATAAGAGGTAATGGGAGCAATCCTATTATCTGTCTCAGTGCTGGAGGCAACGATGTTGGTAGACGTAGGAGTGAGGACCTGACTAGCAGGTATAGGTCAGCAATAGACATAATTAGGAAGATGGGTGGGAACCCTGTCATATGTGGTATTTTGCCAAGGAGAGGAGTTGGAGATGAATGGCTGTCCAGGGCAATTGGTGTCAATTGCTGGCTGGACAAATACTGTAAGGAAAATGCAGTAACATTCATAGACAGAAATGGCAGAAATGCAGAAATGACATGTATGCCAGGGATGGGGTTCACTTATCCAGGTCTGGGGTGGGGGCACTGGCAACTGCAGTGGAGGGAGCTGTTAGGGCTTTAAACTAGAAATAGTTAGTGGTATGGGTTTTGGGGAAAAACCATTGAAGTCCCAGTGTAGTAATATTATGAGTTCTAGGGGAACTAGTAATAGGCTGATTAAGGTGGATACTGGAAAGCCAGTGGCACTAGATGACAAGGACAGTAATAGGTATAGTGGAAAAATAGAAATGAGCAGGAAGGGTAAAGAGAAAGGAGGGTCTTTAAATGTATATTACACCAATAGTCGTAGTGCTAGGAATAAGATGGACGAGTTGAGATTAGTTGCAAGTACGGGTAATATTGATGTTTTTGCAATAACTGAGACGTGGTTTAATATGAAAAATCGGGACATGCCTGCTAAATGTCACATCCAGGGTTTTAAATTGTTCCAAGTAGACAGAAGTATCGGGAAGGGGGGTGGGGTGGCACTCTATGTCAGTGATCATTTAAATTGTTGCATAAAAACGGGTATAAAGTCTGAAATAATACAGAGTCTTTCTGGATAGAATTTTCAGAGGGGTGTGAAAAATTGATTTTAGGCGTGATTTACCGTCCTCCAAACTTAGATAGGGAACAAGGGAGACTACTTTGGGAGGAAATTGTTAAGACCACAAGGCACGATAACGTAGTAATTCTAGGGGACTTTAACTTTAGTCAAATTGATTGGAATTTCTTGACAGGGAATTTAGAATCTAACGACTTTTTAGAAGTAGTTCAGGATTGTTTTTTGAAGCAGTTTGTGACAGAACCTACAAGGGGAAATAACCTACTTGACTTGGTTCTGGCAAACAAGGAATCCTTTGTTAATAATTTAGAAATTACAGATGATAGTAGGGATAACTCAGTAACGGTCCCAGATTTTCACTTAGCAGATTACAATGGGCTTAGAGAACACTTATTATCTGTGGACTGGAGTAACGAAGAGAGGTATCAATATGACAGTTTTCTGAACACTATACAGGCTGCCCAAAGAACATTTATCCCGTATAAAGAAATTAGATAAAGTAGAAATGACCAAAAATGGATGAATAATAGGCTCAAATATCTTTTAGGGCAGAATAAAGGAATTTACAGGCGCATAAAAAGAGGTGAGAGTCATCTTATAAATCAGTATACTGACATTAAGAGGGACGTTAAGAAGGGAATAAGAAAAGCTAAATGGGACTATGAAATTAAAGTTGCTAGGGATTCAAAAACTAACCCAAAAAGTTTTTTCCAGGTTTATAGAACAAAAGTTAGAGATAAGATAGGTCCCCTTAAAAATAACACTGGGCATCTTACTGACAAAAAGAATGATATGTGCTCTATTTTTAATAATTATTTTCTCTCGGTTTTCACACAGAAAGACACTAATAATATCCCAGTAATTAATTTTTATAGTGGCCATAAAGAAGATAAATTATGTAATATCACAGTCACTAGCAAAATGGTTATGAAACAAGTAGACTGACTGAAACAAAATAAATCGCCGGGTCCTGATGAGCTTTTTGCAAGGGTTCTTAAGGAATGCAAAATGGAACTCTGTGAACCATTAACTAACATTTTTAATTTATCTCTTCAAACAGGTGTAGTGTCTGATATGTGGAGGATGGCTAATGTAATTTCTATTTTTAAAGCAGGGGACAAGTCACTACCGTCAAATTACAGCCCAAAAAGCCTGACCTCAATTGTAGGCAAATTACTAGAGTCCATTATAGCTGATTTTATAAGAAGCCATCTGGATAAAAATAATTTGATTAATGATACTCAGCATGGATTCACGAGGGGCAGTGCCTGCCTAACTAATTTATTAACTTTCTTCAGTAAAGCTTTTGAGGCTGTTGATCACGATAAAGAATTTGATATTGCTTATTTAGAATTTAGTAAGGCTTTTGATAGAGTACCACACCAGAGACTGTTAAGGAAAGTGGCAGCTCATGGCATTGGGGGAAAAGTGCTGTCATGGATAGAGTCATGGCTCACCAATAGGAAGCAGAGAGTGTGCATTAATGGGGTTAAATCCGAATGGGGATCTGTAACAAGTGGCGTTGTTTATAATATACATATATCAATGACCTTGACGAGGGAATTACTAGTGATATGAGCAAATTCGCCGATGACACGAAGATAGGTAGGATATTTGATTCAAACGTAGATGTCATGGAACTTCAGGAGGATTTAGACAAACTTAATTTATGGACAGAAAAGTGGCAGATGCAGTTCAATGTAGATAAATGCAAAGTTCTGAAGCTCGGGAGTGTCCATAACCCAAGCACTTATAAGTTAAATAATGTAGAACTTAGCCATACAGATTGCGAGAAGGACTTGGGGGTGATGGTAAGCAGCAACCTTAAACCAAGACAGCAATGCATAAGCGTACGTAATAAGGCAAATAGATTACTGGGATTTATATCAAGAAGTGTTAGCAACAGAAGTCCAGTGGTTATATTACAGCTTTATACATCATTAGTAAGGCCTCACCTTGATTACGCAGCTCAATTCTGGTCTCCATATTACAGAATGGACATAAATTCGTTAGAAAACATTCAGCGTAGAATGACTAAATTAATACATAGCATTAGAAATCTTCCTTACGAAGAAAGATTGAAGACCCTAAAATTACATTCACTTGTAAGACGAAGAATGAGGGGAGACATGATCGAGGTATACAAGTGGAAAATGGGTATTAACAAAGGGGATATAAATAAGGTCTTGAGGATATCTCTCCAAGAGAGAACCCGCAATAATGGATTCAAGTTAAATAAATTTAGATTTAGAAAGGATATAGGAAAGTATTGGTTTGGAAATAGGGTAGTTGATGAGTGGAACAGTCTGCCTAGTAGGGTTATTGAAGCTAGGACCTTGGGTAGTTTCAAATTTAGGTTGGATAAATTCATGAGTGAGAGGGGTTGGATTTGAGTGGGACTCGCACATGAGTAATTAGAATTATCAAAGCTTATTTCTTGGGTAGCTCTGTTAGTGAGATGGATTGTGAAGGACCTGCCTAGTATGGGCCAACAGACCTGCTGCAGTGTTCCTCCTTTCTTATGTTCTTATATACAACAGGCCTAGTGTGTAATCGACATGTGCCTAGGACAAAATAGTAACTAACATATACAGACCCCTGAAACCACAATTAGGTGAGTACACAATATTAACGAAGATTCGTCTCTCTCACCTGGATAATACACAATATTCTTTTAATTTAAACAGAAGTAGATAGGTCTTTTCAACAGATATTCTTGATAAAGTCTGCAAAGTCGTCTATTGACTTTCCCTTGTACTATCTCTCTCTATCTATCTCTGTGTCTCACCTTGTGGGCACCCATAGCATAGGCACCATCGTAGATAAAGAGATGATCATTGCAGTCCAGCTGGAGGCGTTCGAAACGTAGCATAAACCTCTGAAGGATAGAGTCAGTCTGGAAGGTGACCACACACTTGAGGTTCCGCTCACCGCGTGACACCACCACTGCTCCTTCAATCATACGATTGTGTTGCTTCATGAAGGTGTCCTGACACAGCTCTGACACAGCATCTGTTGGATGGAGAGAGAGAGAATGGTGAGGGAGTCATCTACAGCTTGTAGATGAATGGTTCAGAGAACCGACAAGTTATAAATTAGACACATATGTTTGTATCAAACGAATTCTTCAACACTTGTCCAACCTTTGGACGAAGACCTACTTCGACTAGTGGATGGTACCACTATGACAACACCTCCTCCTGCTTCACCTCACCTGACTACAGTATATAAGCCACCTCTACGGCCCTATGCTGTATTCCTACAAGATTGATGGACTGAACACATCGACTCCAGGCCGAGGGACTGATTACCTCAAACTCCTCCTCTCTTTACACCTTTCTGCTTTGTATCGGACTGATGAAGCCACTGTGTGGCGAAACGTTTCCTCAATAAAGATACCAAAGTGCTGCATATGTGTCTAATTTATAACTACTACAGCTGTTCTGACCATATAGGGAGTCATAGAGGAGTGTCTGAGAGGGGGTCATATAACACTACTACAGCTGTTCTGACCATATAGGGAGTCATAGAGGAGTGTGTGAGAGGGGGTCATATAACACTACTACAGCTGTTCTGACCATATAGGGAGTCATAGAGGAGTGTGTGAGAGGGGGTCATATAACACTACTACAGCTGTTCTGACCATATAGGGAGTCATAGAGGAGTGTGTGAGAGGAGGTCATATAACACTACTACTATTACTATGGTGTCCCGTGGCCAGGTGGCTAAAGCTCTCGCTTCACATGGTGAGGGTCCAGGTTCGATTCCCGGCGAAAGGGTGGAAACATTGGACGTGTTTCCTTACAATGGATGTAAGGAAACACCTGGGTGTTAGTGGACTGGTGTGGGTCGCATCCTGGGTGTTAGTGGACTGGTGTGGGTCACATCCTGGGACAAAACTGACCTAATTTGCGGGAAATGCTCAGCATAACAAGGGTCTTTCTATATAGTAGTATGTCATTGATGTCAGCTATGGTCTGTATAAGTTGTATCATGTACTTGTAGTAAATAAGGATATTATTTATTTACTGCTGTTCTGACCAGTGGCAGACATTCATTTTTGGGGGCCTCAAGCTGGAACTGTTATGGGGCCCTTTGCAACCTCTTCCCGTACAGTAGAACCAATTTTGTTAAGATTTTGGTTACCCTCGTAGATTAACCTTCATTAGTTTCACAGTGCATCTGTTGGAGATAATGGTGAGGGAGAGTGTGAGAGGGAGAGTGTGAGAGAGAGAGTGTGTGGGAGGGTGAAGACAGACCTCATCACTCCCTCAATCACATGCTTTTGTATCATAAATGAAGCCAAACACAGATACAATCACTGGCAGGAGAGCAGAGAGCAACAAGGAGAGAGAGAGAGCGAGCGAGAGAGAGAGAGAGAGAAGAGAGAGAGAGAGAGGTACTCTTAGTATCAATGTCTATGTGATATTGTTGTCTGAGACTTATAGATTATACTGAAGGAGGGAGAGAGGGAAGCAGGGAGGGAGGAAAGGACAGAAAGAAGGGGGAGGGAAAGACAGAAGGAGGGAGGAAGGAGGGAAGGAAGGAGAGAGAGGGAAGGAAGGTGGGAAGGAGAGAGGGAAGGAAGGTGGGAAGGAGGCACGGAAGGAGGGACGGGGAGAGGGAGTGAGATAGGTAAGGGAGGGAGGTGTTGTTGAGTTCGTAGGAGATATCTGAAGGAATAGAATACACTCGTAGGTCATCTTGGAGGCGTATATTTAAGAGAGACTTGAGAGGATCCCAGGCTGCCTGTCTACCGTTCTGTCTAGCGAGGAAGTGAGGACGACTGCTGTAGCCTACAGCTCTAAAGTGGAGACTATATAAGTGTACTACAGTGGGAACTATCAAGTGTACTACACATGTATCACTGTTGACAGCTTGGCGACGCTAACATACGGCATCCCCGACATACACCTTCAAAACCAGGGATGCCAAGCCCATGTTGACACTTTACAGATCGCTTGTTCTATCTAGGCTGGAATATTGCTGCACACTAACTGCACCTTTCAAGGCGGGTGAAATTGCTGACCTTGAAAATGTGCAGAGAACCTTCACGGCACGCATAAGTGCGATAAACCACCTCAACTACTGGGAACGCTTGAAGTTCCTAAACCTGTATTCTCTAGAACGCAGGCAGGAGAGATACATTATTATATACACATGGAAAATTCTCGAGGGCTTAGTACCAAACTTGCACACAAAAATCACTCCCTACGAAAGCAAAAGACTCGGCAGGCGATGTAACATTCCCCCAATGAAGAGCAGGGGTGCCACTAGCACGTTGAGGGACAACACAATAAGTGTGAGGGGCCCAAGATTGTTCAACTGCCTCCCAGCATACATCAGGGGGATTACCAACAAGCCCCTGGCTGTCTTCAAGCAGGCACTGGACAGGCACCTCAAGTCGGTACCTGATCAGCCGGGCTGTGGTTCGTACGTTGGACTGCATGCGGCCAGCAGTAACAGCCTGGTTGATCAGGCTCTGGTCCAACATGAGGTCTGGTCACAGACCGGGCCGCAGGGGCGTTGACCCCTGGAATTCTCTCCAGGTAAACTCCAGGTAAACACACAAAGGACAGATGGTTGGCATTTCGGCTCTGGGTTGATTCTATACAATTGTACACAACAATTGACTATAGGCAATTATATGTAATGCATTACAAATTATGTTAAATGATAGAATCAGTAAGGTTACAGATTAGCAAAAGAGAGATGAATCAATCTGTATTTATGTGATCTATGGATTCTGAGGAAGTATATTTACAAAGAAGGAAGTGTTTAACACAAACTTGGTGCACACAAACTTGGTGCACACAAACTTGGTGCACACAAACTTGGTACAAACGAAGAAACTTGGTGCACACAAACTTGGAATGTGCACACAAACTTGGTACACAAACTTGGCACACAAACTGTGCACACAAACTTGGTGCACACAAACTTGGTGCACACAAACTTGGTGCACACAAACTTGGTGCACACAAACTTGGTACAAACAAACTTGGTGCACACAAACTTGGTGCACACAAACTTGGTGCACACAAACTTGGTGCACACAAACTTGGTGCACACAAACTTGGTGCACACAAACTTGGTGCACACAAACTTGGTGCACACAAACTTGGTGCACACAAACTTGTACACAAACTTGGTGCACACAAACTTGGTACAAACTTGGTGCACACAAACTTGGTGCACACAAACTTGGTGCACACAAACTTGGTGCACACAAACTTGGTACACACAAACTTGGTGCACACAAACTTGGTACACAAACTTGGTGCACACAAACTTGGTACAAACTTGGTGCACACAAACTTGGTACAAACTTGGTGCACATAAACTTGGTGCACACAAACTTGGTACAAACTTGGTGCACACAAACTTGGTGCACACAAACTTGGTACACACAAACTTGGTGCACACAAACTTGGTGCACACAAACTTGGTGCACACAGACTTGGTACAAACAAACTTGGTGCACACAAACTTGGTACACACAAACTTGGTGCACACAAACTTGGTACAAACTTGGTGCACACAAACTTGGTGCACACAAACTTGGTACAAACTTGGTGCACACAAACTTGGTACAAACTTGGTGCACACAAACTTGGTACAAACTTGGTGCACACAAACTTGGTACAAACTTGGTGCACACAAACTTGGTGCACACAAACTTGGTGCACACAAACTTGGTACAAACAAACTTGGTGCACACAAACTTGGTGCACACAAACTTGGTGCACACAAACTTGGTGCACACAAACTTGGTGCACACTGTTAAATCTCAGAATTCAGAGGTAACGTGAACACTTGTTAAAAAAACTGCACCATGATTTAATCAACATACTAGAAAACTTACTATAACACCACAGGCTATTTACATTTAACCCCAATTCTGCCAGGGTGAGACTGACACATGCAGAGTGGTCATCTCTAGCAGTCAATTCTGGTACATTGGCTAACATATACCGTGGTTAAGGAGGATCTAAATTTACAACGTGTAAGGAAGGCTTGACATACAACCCTTTACCTTGCAAGAATCAATGTCAACTAGCACGTTATCATCTGCAACACGAGGGACAACAGACACTCCAGTGAGTGCACTAGCCGTGACACAAACGTCTCTCTGCAGACGATCTGTGACAATAACGAGTCATCACTCGTTACAAAGTCATCACATGACTCGTTTTAAGTATGCGTTTTCTGACAAGGCTTCCCCTGTAGCCATCGCAGGGATAATCTCAGTACCCAAGGTTATCTGAGGTTCCTCTGACACCTCAGGCTACTGTACACTATCCTGCGTGCATGATGTTGTAGGGACTGCATTCCAGACAGCAGTGACGGGACTGCATTCCAGACGGGAGTGACGGGACTGCATTCCAGACAGGAGTGACGGGACTGCATTCCAGACAGGAGTGACGGGACTGCATTCCAGACAGGAGTGACGGGACTGCATTCCAGACAGGAGTGACGGGACTGCATTCCAGACAGGAGTGACGGGACTGCATTCCAGACAGGAGTGACGGGACTGCATTCCAGACAGGAGTGACGGGACTGCATTCCAGACAGGAGTGACGGGACTGCATTCCAGACAGGAGTGACAGTTTAACTAGTGCCTGACCTCTTGCTTATGTTACTAGAGAACGCACAAGTCTGTAAAGACTTAATCCCAACTCGACGGATTTCGGACCCAGACTGGTAGCCCCAGGCTGGTAGCCCCAGGCTGGTAGCCCCAGGATGGTAGCCCCAGGCTGGTAGCCCCAGGCTGGTAGCCCCAGGCTGGTAGCCCCAGACTGGTATGATCAAATCATCAATGCCATTGTTATGGATCAACCATAATATGTAGATCTCTCATGGAAGCGAATCCAGTCCCTACAACATCGTGCACACAGGATCGTGTACAGTTGACTCAGGTGTCTGACGAACCTCAAGGAGGGAGGGAGGGAGGGAGGGAGGGAAGGAGGGTGGGAAGGAAGAAGTGAAGGAGGGAATAAAAGCATAATAGCAGCAACAAGAAAGAAAACGGAGTGAGATTAATATGAGTGTGTGTGTACTTGCCTAATTGTCCTCACAGGGGCCCAAGCACGGTTCATGGCACAGCCTTCCATTATCTCCTCTTATTACCCACTTCGGTTCTCCTCAGATTGGTTAATGGGGTTTAAAGTCTATCTACTACACGGGGGTCATTAAGGCTGCATGGTTGGTTAATGGACACTGGGGTCGTCCCGCAGTTACTAAAAACAACAGACATAGCCCCGCTCCACAAAGGGGGCAGTAAAGCAATAGCAAAGAACTACAGACCAATAGCGCTAACGTCCCATATCATAAAAATCTTTGAAAGGGTTCTAAGAAGCAAGATCGCCACTCATCTTGATACCCATCAATTACGCAACCCAGGGCAGCATGGGTTTAGAGCAGGTCGCTCCTGTCTGGCCCAATTACTGGACCACTACGACAAGGTCCTGGATGCTCTAGAAGACAAACAGAATGCAGATGTTATATACACAGACTTTGCAAAAGCCTTTGACAAGTGTGACCATGGTGTAATAGCACACAAAATGCGTGATAAAGGAATAACAGGAAAAGTTGGTAGATGGATCTATAATTTCCTAACAAGTAGAACACAAAGAGTAGTAGTCAACAGAGTAAAGTCTGAGGCAGCTAATGTGAAAAGCTCTGTTCCACAAGGCACAGTACTTGCTCCCATCCTGTTCCTCATCCTCATATCGGACATAGACAGGGATATAAGCCACAGTGTCGTGTCTTCCTTTGCAGATGACACCCGAATCTGCATGACAGTGTCCACCATTGAAGACACTGCAAGACTCCAAGCAGACATCAACCAAATCTTTAAATGGGCTGCAGAAAACAATATGAAGTTCAATGATGAGAAATTTCAATTACTCCGATACGGAAAACGTGAGGAAATTAAAATCTCATCGGAGTATAAAACAAATTCCAACCACACAATAGATCGAAAAACTAATGTCAAAGACCTGGGAGTGATCATGACAGAGGATCTCACCTTCAAGGACCATAACACTGTAGCAATCGCATCTGCCAGAAAAATGACAGGATGGATAATGAGAACCTTCAAAACCAGGGATGCCAAGCCCATGTTGACAATTTTCGGGTCGCTTGTTCTATCTAGGCTGGAATATTGCTGCACACTAACTGCACCTTTCAAGGCGGGTGAAATTGCTGAACTAGAAAATGTACAGAGAACCTTCACGGCACACATAACTGCGATAAACCACCTCAATTACTGGGAACACTTGAAGTTCCTAAACCTGTACTCCCTGGAACGCAGACGGGAGAGATACATTATTATATACACTTGGAAAATCCTAGAGGGATTAGTACCAAATTTGCACACGAGAGTCACTCCCTACGAAAGCAAAAGACTCGGCAGACTATGTAACATCCCCCCAATGAAAAGCAGGGGTGCCACTAGCACGTTGAGAGACAACACAATAAGTGTCAGGGGCCCAAGACTGTTCAACTGCCTCCCAGCATACATAAGTGGGATTACCAATAGACCCCTGGCTGTCTTCAAGCAGGCACTGGACAGGCACCTAAAGTCGGTGCCTGACCAGCCAGGCTGTGGTTCGTACATTGGACTGCGTGCGGCCAGCAGTAACACCCTGGTTGATCCGGCTCTGATCCAACATGAGGCCTGGTCACAGACCGGGCCGCATTGGCGTTGACCCCTGGAACGCTCTCCAGGTAAACTACACGAGGGTCATTAAGGCTGCTTGACAGGTTAATGGGGTTTAAAGTCTATCTACTACACGAGGGTCATTAAGACTGCACATCAACTGTTCACTACCAAACAAGAATATTTTAATATCTAAAATAGTGATTAATGTAAACTACCAGTGTAAATACACTGAGAATTAAACCTCTCAGTGTATCCTACGCCCACTCAGTGTATATTACATCTACACATCTACCCCCCACTCTACTACAACACAGCTACCGCCCCCCTCCTCTGCCCCAAAACTTCACAATAAGAAACACAAGCCTCACCACACACGCTGTTTTCCCACCAAATTACTCGTAAAAATGCGCCATCTATCCACAATATTAAATAATTATGTCTCTCTCCTGGCCCAGTGTAAATAAACCGCCGCCATATTTACTGGAAAGCGCGCGAAGCAGCCATATTTACTGGAAAGCGCGCGAAGCCCCCATATATACTGGAAAGAACGTAAAGCACCCATATTTACTGGAAAGAACGTAAAGCACCTATATTTACTGGAAAGAATGTGAAGCAACCATATTTACTGGAAAGAATGTGAATCAGCCATACGAGTATAGTCCCTCGAGGATTTTCCATGTGTGATTATGATGTATCTTTCTCGCCTGCGTTCAAAGAGTACAGGTCAAGGGACTTCAAGTGTTCCCAGTAATTAAGGTGCTTGACTGAACTAATGTATGCAGTGAAGGTCCTCTGTACATTCTCCAGATCTGTAATTTCACCTGCCTTGAAAGGGATTGTTAGTGTACAGCAGTATTCCAGTCTAGAGAGAACAAGTTGCTTAAAGAGGATCATTATTGGCTTTGGCATCACTTGTTTTGAAGGTTCTCATTATCCATCCAGATGTGATAGTGACATTGTTGTGGTCCTTGAATGTGAGATCCTCTGCCATCATCACCCAAAGTCATCATTTTTTTGTTCGATTGTGTCGTTAGAATTTGTTGTATACTCCGTTCTTGTTATTATTTCCTCAAGTTTTCCACAACAGAGTAATTGAAATTTATTCTTACCAAACATCATATTGTTTTCTGTGGACCACTGGGGGGTCTTGTTTAATGTCAGCTGGGGATTTGCAGTGTCCTGAACGGATGACACTGTCATGCAAATTCTGGTATCATCAGTAAAGGAGGACACTGTGCTGTGGCTTACAACTCTGTGTATCGTCAGATATAAGGATGAGGAACAGGATGGGAGCGAATACTGTGCCTTGTGGAACAGAGGTTTTCACTGTAGCCGCCTCTGACTTTACTATGTTTACTACTACTCTTTGGTTCTATTTGTTAGGAAGTTAAAGATCCATCTACTTAGTTTCTACTATTCCTTTATCACGCATTTTGTGCTATTACACCATGATCGCATTTGTCGAAGGCTTTCGCAAAGACTCTGTATACTACATTCTGTTTGTGAGAATGTGTTAGTGTGGTAGAATGAGGATAAACAGAGGTGAGGTTGCCACAAGATTAATGGTCAGTGTGACGTCCACAAGCCCCCAGCATAGACCAACATGAACGAACATCAACACAAACTAAAGCCAGGACGTTACACATACACACAATCACAGAACTTCCTCATGAACTACCCAGAATCAAGACTTACCTGGAGAGGGTTTCGGGGGTCAACGCCCCCGCGGCCCGGTCTGTGACCATCAAAGTGACAGATACAGCAGGTTATGTCCAGAAATCCACAGTTGTAATGGCCACAGTCGGTAACAGTGGTCAGACTTCAGGATCATTTGTAAAGGTTTATTTTCCCAGTAAATGATACTTCTATCACCTGACCTCTTTTATTAATGCTGGGTAGTCACCTGCGGCCTTGTGACCTCCTCCATCACAAAACCTCTCTATACCCCTTACAAATACCATTGGTCTCTGGTGGGCGAAATGTCTTCGCCCACCATTGTGTTTTGTTTACACATTGTCTACATATGACCTTCAACTCATTCCAGAATCACATAGTACATATGCAGACGACTGTACTCTGACATTTACTTGTCCAAGAGAGGAAATGCCAGCGGGTCTAAGTTACATCAATCACCAGCTTACAGCTCATTCAGCCAAGAAAAACAATGGCAGGTTACATTTGCACCTGAGAAAACAAATGATAATGGCCTCTAGGTACCATAATGGTAATGCCGGAGCAATGATAAGAATGAATGGGAGAGTGTTGGTACCCGGGGACGAAGTTGATATCCTTGGGGTGAAATCTGACTCCAAACTGACTATGAAGAACCCCGTTGTAAATCTTGCAAACAAGGCGGCCAGGAAGCTTACAGCACTTCAACGTATCTCGCATCTGCTTGACAGTAGAAGCTGCAAGATTCTGTATGAGGCACAAGTACACTCACACCTTGAGTATGCTCCACTTTCTTGGATTGTCTGCCCTCCATCTCATCTGTGACTTCTTGACATTATAGAGAACAGAGCAAGACGACTCATCTCTCGCCTGGACCCATCCTGGATAGATCTGTCATTTCAGCAGAGCCTTCAACACAGGAGAGATGTTATGTACGAGACCAATATTGTTGAAGTACCACACTTGGCTTCACTCTGAGGACAACGAGAAGTGAGCTACTACACCACAAGACGGGCAGTCACAAGACATCTTCTACACCACAAGACGGGCAGTCAGAAGACAGCTTCTACACCACAAGACAAGCAGTCAGAAGACAGCTTCTACACCACAAGACAGGCAGTCAGAAAACAGCTTCTACACCACAAGACGGGCAGTCAGAAGACAGTGTCTACACCACAAGACGGGCAGTCAGAAGACAGCTTCTACACCACAAGACAGGCAGTCAGAAGACAGCTTCTACACCACAAGACAGGCAGTCAGAAAACAGCTTCTACACCACAAGACGGGCAGTCAGAAGACAGCTTCTACACCACAAGACGAGCAGTCAGAAGACAGCTACTACACCACAAGACGGGCAGCCAACAGCAACTACACCCTGGATATACCTTTCTCCAGAACATCACATCATCCGAGATACTTGAGTCCTAGAATGACTCGAGTCTGGAACATATTCATACAGCTTAACAATTGCTGCTGGCCCACAGATGGCTCACAGATGGCTCACAGCTGGCCCACAGATGGCTCACAGCTGGCCCACAGATGGCTCACAGCTGGCCCACAGATGGCTCACAGCTGGCCCACAGATGGCGCACAGCTGACCCACAGATGGCTCACAGCTGGCACACAGATGGCTCACAGCTGGCCCACAGATGGCTCACAGCTGGCACACAGATGGCTCACAGCTGGCCCACACATGGCTCACAGCTGGCTCACAGCTTGCCCACAGATGGCCCACAGATGGCTCACAGCTGGCCCACAGATGGCTCACAGCTGGCCCCCAGATGGCTCACAGCTGGCCCACAGATGGCTCACAGCTGGCCCACAGATGGCTCACAGATGACCCACCTGGCCACTGAGTACTACAAAGTTGTGCTCTCTCCCCCTAGTACTATGACTGCTTTGGTTCCCAGCCTTGACAAAATTGGCAGCAAGATATTCTGGACACTGTTTGTGAGCAATTTTATAAACTTGATTTAATTTAAGTTGTTTTACTCTGTCTTCAATATTCAGCATATCCAATTGTTGTAATTCATCCTGGCCTACATGCTCTCTTGGACCCAATTCCTCAATAAGTGGACAATTCAACCAACACATAGTGTTCAAGACAGTGACCATATGCCTGATCACAAAATTTGCATTTAGTTTGATCATCATCTGTGTGTCTCCCAAACTGCCAGAAGTACTTGTAGTCAAGCCTAAGCCTGGCCACTACAACATCAGTCAGTCTGTTCACATTGCAAGTTGCTCCACAAACATGCCCATAGATAGACAGTATAATAA
>WNWK01021988.1:0-33272 GCA_009830355.1 Cherax destructor
CGCTGACACATCAACTCCCAAATATCTGAAAACATTTACTTCTTCCATAATCCTCTCTCCAATGTGATATCCAATTTTTCTTTATTTAAATCGTTTGATACCCTCATCACCTTACTCTTATCTATGTTCACTTTTAACTTTCTACCTTTACACACTCTCCCAAACTCGTCCACTAACCTTTGCAACTTTTCTTTAGAATCTCCCATAAGCACAGTATCATCAGCAAAAAGTAACTGTGTCAACTCCCATTTTGCATTTAATTCTCCATAATTTAATCCCACCCTCTCCCCAACACCCTAGCATTTACTTATTTTACAACCCCATCTATAAATATATTAAACAACCATGGTGACATTACACATCCCTGTCTAAGACCTATTTTTACCGGGAAGTAATCCCCCTCTATCCTACACACCTAACCTGAGCCTCACTATCCTCATAAAAACTCTTACAGCCTTCAGTAACTTACTACCTATTCCATACACTTGCAACATTTGCCACATTGCTCCCCTCTATCCACTCTATCATATGCCTTTTCTAAATCCATAAATGCAATAAAACTTCTCTACCTTTATCTAAATACTGTTCACATAATGCTTCACTGTAAACACTTGATCTACACATCCCCTACCAACTCTAAAGCCTCCTTGCTCATCTGCAATCCTACTCTCTGTGTTACCTCTAATTCTTTCAATAATAACCCTGCCATACACTTTACCTGGTATACTCAGTAAACTTATTCCCTATAATTTTTACACTCTCTTTTATCCCCTTCCCTTTATATAAAGGAACTATACATGCTCTCTGCCAATCCCTAGGTACCTTCCCTCTTTCATACATTTATTAAACAAAAATACCAACCACTCCAGCACTATATCCCCCCTGCTTTTAACATTTCTGTCATGATTCCGTCAATTCCAGCTGCTTTACCCCCTTTCATTCTACGTAATGCCTCACGCACCTCCCCCACACTCACATCCTGCTCTTCTTCACTCCTAAACGATGTTGTACCTCCCTGGCCAGTACATGAAATTACCGCCTCCCTTTTTCATCGACATTTAAAAGTTCCTCAAAATATTCACGCCATCTACCCAATACCTCCAACTCCCCATCTACTAACTCCCTACTCTGTTTTTAACTGACAAATCCATTCGTTCCCTAGGCTTTCTTACCTTCTTTATCTCACTCCAAAATTTTTCTTGTTTTCAGCAAAATTTCTTGACAGAGCCTCTCCCATTCTTTCATCCGCTCTTCTTTTGCACTCTCTCACCACTCTCTTCACCTTTCTTTTACTCTCCATATACTCTGCTCTTCTATTAACACTTCTGTTTTGTAAAACCTCTCATAAGCTACCTTTTTCTCTTTTATCACTCCCTTTACTTCTTCATTCCACCACTCACCCTCTTTCCTCCTGCACCCACCCTCCTATAGCCACAAACTTCTGCCCCACATTCTATACTGCATTTTTAAAACTATCCCAACTCTCTTCAACCCCCACTACTCCTACTTGCACTAGCCCACCTTTCTGCCAATAGTTGCTTATATCTCACCTAACTTCCTCCTCCCTTAGTTTATACACTTTACCTCTCTCTTACTTGCTGTTGCCATTTTCTTTTGTCCCATCTACCTTTTACTCTAACTGTAGCTACAACCAAATAATGATCTGATATATCCGTTGCCCCTCTATAAACATGTACATCCTGAAGCCTACTCATCAACCTTTTATCCACCAATACATAATCCAACAAACTACTTTCCTTACGTGCTATATCTTACCTTGTATATTTATTTATCCTCTTTTTCATAAAATATGTATTACTTATTACCAAACCTCTTTCTACACATAGCTCAATCAATGGTTCCCCATATACATTTACCCCTGGCACCCCAAATTTACCTACTACTCCATCCACAACATTTTTACCCACTTTAGCATTAAGATCCCCAACCACCATTACTCTCTCACTTGGTTCAAAACTCCCCACACACTCACTCAACATTTCCCAAAATCTCTCTCTCTCCTCTACACTTCTCTCTTCTCCAGGTGCATAAACACTTACTATAACCCACTTTTCACATCCAACCTTTATTTTACTCACATAATCCTTGAATTTATACATTTATATTCCCTCTTTACCTGCCATAACTGATTATTCAACATTATTGCCACTCCTTCTTTAGCTCTAACTCTATTTGAAACCCCTGACCTAATCCCATTTATTTCTCCCCACTGAAACTCTCCTACCCCTTCAGCTTTGTCTCACTTAAAGCCAGGACATCCAGCTTCTTTTCATATATATATATATATATATATATATATATATATATATATATATATATATATATATATATATATATATATATATATATATATATATATGTCGTGCCGATTAGGTAAAACTGGTCAATTAGCAAGAACTCATCTAAAATTAAGTCCTTTCTAAAATTTTCTCTTATACGTTTAAATATATATTTTTTTCATTTATGTTAATGTAAGAATTTATAATTTTGTACCAAGAGAAACTTTGAAAACCTACCTAACCTTATTACAACAAGCGCAATTTAATTTAGCCTAACCCAACTAAATATATTTTAGATACGTTAACATTAATTTAATAATATACAAACACAATGAAATATATTTTTTTAGTTATGTTCTGAATGATTTTGGCGAAATTATTGCATACACAAATTTTCACTTGTCTTATATGGCAAGGTGAGCGTTGCTATTTAAGCCAAAATCACAAGTTTTACCTAATCGGCACGACATATATATATATGTCGTGCCGATTAGGTAAAACTGGTCAATTAGCAAGAACTCATCTAAAATTAAGTCCTTTCTAAAATTTTCTCTTATACGTTTAAAGATATATTTTTTTCATTTATGTTAATGTAAGAATTTATAATTTTGTACCAAGAGAAACTTTGAAAACCTACCTAACCTTATTACAACAAGCGCAATTTATTTTAGCCTAACCCAACTAAATATATTTTAGATACGTTAACATTAATTTAATAATAAACAAACACAATGAAATATATTTTTTTCGTTATGTTCAGAATGATTTTGGCCAAATTATTGCATTCACAAATTTTCGCTTGTCTTATATGGCAAGAAGAGCGTTGCTATTTAAGCCAAAATCGCAAGTTTTACCTAATCGGCACGACATATATATATATATACGTATATATTTAATTGCAAGTCATACCTGTCTGCTATTATTTTGATTGTTGCACCTGCAAGCTAGCCTCAAGTTGTTGACACCTACATTTTCTCCAGTGTCTCAATTTATTTTTCTCCATATTATTTCTTTGCCATATTTTTGTTTATGCTCATTCACCTGTGTATTGCATTCTGTTATTGTTTATGCCCTGTCTTTGAGTGCATTATCAGTTCCTGCTCTTGAATTTTCAGGAACCTGCTTAATTGCCATTATTGCAATAATTACCTGCAAAATTCCATACTTTTGAACCAGAATTTGCTTGACAATTTTTTTTTCTTGTGTCAGTGTACACTCATTTACCACCTGTAAATTTTCCCCTATTATTATTGATTTTTACCATTTTTGCATTTTATTAATTGCCTTTTGTGTGAAATTTAGCACTTCTTGATACAGTAAATTTTGTGAATGTTTTTAGTACCATTGAATACTGTGTTATTTTCAATTGTCTTGTCTCCTTACCTTGCTGCAAGTGAATTCATATTTTTGCCATACTTACATGCACCTGCCAGCACCTGCAACATTTTGCTGTGTGTTGAGCAAGCCTACTCTACAGTACAGTGTGTGTAATACCCAGATTTCATTTTAATTTGTGAAACTTTTGCTAATTTTGCTACCTCTTTTCCAGTTCATTCATTTTTATGCAATTTTCTTGCCAGTTATTTCTGCTTTGTTCTGTGAACACCCTAGCAATTAATTCATTTGTATCCAAATTTTACCTTGAGTTTCAGAGTGTACCATTCTTTTTTTTTATGTAATTCACGCATTTGTAAACAAATAAGCAGTTTTTTGAGTAACACCGTGTTGTGTCCTCTCTGACTCTGTGTTAAGTTCTAGCCGATTGCATATCAATTCTTGCTTTGATCCCTTTCCCTTTCTCCGTGACTTATTTTTGTGCTTGTAACTGATGCTATGACTCAGACACGCAGTGGCCGTTACAGTACCCAAGCTTCTGCCGCCGCTGGCACTGATGCCTCTACTGTTAGGACCCATCGGGGGGAGGATGAAGCCTTCCCAAAGATTGGCCAGGCAGTAGCCCATATCGCGAGCACGAATGGTACTTCATGTCATTCCCGCCCGTCCCTTTTGTTCGACGGTCGCTCCAGTATGTTAGAGACTTGGTTCAAATCGGTCGAGATGACAGTTAAGGGACGAACCGATAACCCCACTGATGCGCACTATATAAACACTGCCGCGGTGGCTGTGGACACATCCCTAAGTGTTATCGTTTCCTTCTTAGACTTGGTGGAAGTGCGTGATTTGAAGTCATGGCCCAAGCTTAAGGAAGAATTCCGTAATTACTTCCAGCATAGGCATCCGCGCCAATACCTTGACATTATCACTAGCATCTTGAATGAGTGCCAATCCCCGGATGAAAGCCCCCTTGCTTGCGTCTGTCATTTCCAGCATGCATCGACAGATTTTGTACCAAGTGGGTCACTGGTGATGGTAGTATAAAACTTGAAGACATCATCCCCATGCTCGCTGCAGGCATCATGCGGAGAGATGTCTCACCCCATCTCCATAGTATCATCGACGAATTAGGGCTCGGCCCCAAGGACCAAGTCCTGGGCGCCTTTAATGCTATCGATAAAGTTTAACCGCCGGGCGAGAAAGACAATACTTGTCGCCCTGCTGGTACTCCCTTGCAAGTCCCTCAATCGTCAACTCTTGTGTCGCCGCCTGTGCAACCCCCTGTCACTTTTGCTGCAGCCGTCCAGCAATCAGCACACAAGGCTAGGACGAACAGCAAACCTCAGACCAAGCCGAGTCAAAACGGCAGGTCAGGTCATGACAGGTGGGCTAACAAGACGACTTTGCCAATGTCTACTCCATCTAAGTCCAAGCGCCACAAGCGCACACCGCCGTCAGCACCACCCGCGAAGCGCGTGGTTACCTGTTTTAACTGCAGTAAAAAAGGTCATTACCGTTCTGAGTGTTATAAACCTCAGCCCCCACGCGTGATAATCACCGTCCCCGTGCGCAGCACCGGGAAGGCGATTGCGTTTACCATCATACATCTAGTCATATCTCCAGTGAGTGCCACAAGTTGTGCAGCATCTTGTCGGCGCAACATGGCAAGCGCTCCCCTCCCAGAGCCCGAGCTAGCCGGAGCCCCTCCAGTAGTTTGGGAAAGAGACGCACCAGAAAATCACGCAAAGAGATAGTCACCCTGTCGGAGTCACTGTATTCCGTCCTGGTCCGCAATGCATTCGCCGCCCTGGGCAGTGACATGCCAACAGCACGGAAACTGAGTACCTCGACGCTGGTGTCGAGACTCAAACCATACCTTCCAGAACGTCGAGTCACACCACCAAGCGTCGAGCCTCTAGCAGCCGGGACTCCGGAGACCTAGTCGACCCATCATGCCTTCACGTTCGGTATGACAGCCCGTGTGGACCTCTCGTTGAGTCCACACTTCATCGGAAGCCTGTTCAGCTTTTCCTTGATACGGGTTCGGTGGTTAACATTGTCCGTTCCACCCTTTACCGTGACATTGGTCTTCATGCAGCCATGCTGACCGAGCCATCTGCTATTCAGACATTGCGAGGTGTTTCAGGTAGCTCTCTCACGGTCTGTGGTTGTACAATTATAGAATTTGCGATCCATGATCACAAGTGGTCAGCAAAGTTCTTAGTCGTTGATGACATCGTCTTCCCAGGCGATTTGCTCATCGGTTTCAAGAGCATAGCAGACCTTAACTTTCTTTTCTGTTTATGTATCAGGGTCTGCACACTGTTATGGTCTCTAGTGACTACAATCCAGTACGTTTCCTTCACTTAATGAGGAACCACCGTCAGAGCCTCAATAGATGGGCCTCGTTTTTCCAACTTCTAAACCTGGTGATTCATTACGTGAAGGGAATGGAGAAGGTGGTTGCTGATGAAGTGTTTTGTGTGTAAATAATGTACACGATGTAGTGTGTAGATCACTTATCTGTTCTTGTTTTGCAGTGATTTGCGGTAGACGAGTAGATGGAACCTTGGACCACCAAAAAGGAGAAGGGCAGGTTGAGCAGAGTTGGAGGTATCAGAATGCCATATTGTGTGTTTTGGAGGGTAGTCACATAAGGTGCCATGCCTAGGTAAGGTATGCTCTGGTTTTTTTTTTAGGTGCTGGCTGGTACGCCTCACCTGTGTTTTGGTGCTGGCTGGTACGCCTCACCTGTCTCTTGGTGTTGGCTTTTACGCCTCACCTGTGTTTTATGTTGGTATAGGGGCTGTTGGACCTAATGTTTTGGGTGAACGTGGGGCTGGCGGTGATGCCCCCCCACTTTTTGGGTCATCACATGATCCGGGGTGTTTTGTTTCTCGAGGACTTTTAAATTTCTTTTTTTGGATCACCACTGGGGTGACTCCAGGGTCCTTGGAATGACATGTAGGTGCCGGCCTGGTAGGTCCACCTTTTTGAGGGGTTTTTGGTGATGACTCCAGTGTTTATGGCCACAATCCCGCTAACAAAATTTATGTGACTATTCACCTGGTTTTTGGGGCCTGATATTTTTCTCCTCTCCCATGCTCTCCTGTTTCTCGTAGAGGTGTGTCATGGGGATCCAGTTTTGTTTACTAAAGATTGCTGTGAGATGGGGGTGGGTATGTGATCTTTCTTTCTACGTAGAATTTAATAGTAAAAAAATTTTTTTCTCTTTCTTTTCACTACTCTTTGATAGTGTTCCTGTTTCAAGCGTTTGTGGTGTCATACATACTTTAAATCTGTCTTACAGCATTACTGACATGTATCAAGACAGATGGGAAATCAATAGGTGTGATACTTAGCTCTTGTGTTTGTTATTAAATGGCACTTCTCAGGGTAGTGTGTACAAAGTTCACTCTTTACATTATTATCATGTTTATTGTAATTTAGTAAAACGCATCAACGCCAGTGTGTGGCCACCGCTGTGTTGTGATGGTGCCTTTTCCTAACATAGTTTTGTCAAAGCGTGACTGTGGGCTCGTTTGGCATAGAACTTGATCACTTTTATGTTAGGCGAGTTTCACATGTCCGCAATCTAATAGCCTCAGACTGTTAAAGTAATTTTACATATGAACAGTGCCAAAAAGTCCATGATTGTGTGACTAATTCTCCAGTTATAATGTTTATGTTCATTTCCTTTTTTCTTCCCTTTTGCCTAGCGGTGTCCGTGTGGACCCCGCTAGCAGAGTGAGACCTATGGTCTAGGGGTGGGGGTGTTATGCAGGTTTCTGCATGACATGTAAATATACATAATATATAGCTATTGGAGAAGTGTGCAATAAATTTCATGTAATTAGAAAAAATAGTAATAATAATATTTATCTATATAAAGGATAATTTTAGAAATATGCTGTGCTTTTGGTGAATACTGTAAGTACGTTTTAAGCTGTGAATTAAGGAAATCCAGCTAGGGATTTATTTTCCAAATGTTTATGGTGACGTAGTGGCGTCGCTTGGGGGAACACATGTTGGTGGCATGGTGAGCAGCTGGCGAGACGGAGCCTGGTTTCAGCTAAGTTTGTGATGTATTCCCTTTTTGTGTAGCTAACTCAAGCCATAGGCACTTTTATGGTGTACCAGTACACACCCTGGGCTTGGACATGGTCGGGGCCCGGAAGGAAGAGTGTGAACTGAAGAAATAGGAGGAGATGTGTTCTGGATGAGGGTAGCGGTGGCTGGGCCGACCCCATAGGGACGCTGTTGTGTTTTTGAAGTGAGGATCCGGCCGCCCTCTCCGTCCTGTACTGTTATTTAGGGGGTTTGGCTAATTGAAATCTGAAGAGGTGTGTTTGGAATGTATATATTTTTAATATAAGTAAATAAATGCATTTTTGTATAAGTAGGAATTTTTGTGTGGAACCTTCTGATACCCTAACCCATTGGAGCACTAAACAATGATTTAATATCAGCTATGTTTATGTGGATAGACCTGGGAGGCCTAGTTTTACAGGTGTTTTGTGTAACTTTTACCCTTTGCCCTTAGACAAGGTAGTAGGCCTCAGGTAAACCCCAATTTCTGCGTAACAAGCACTAAATGAATTCCAAAGGGTGAAGAACAGAGTGCAGAGGCTTATAAAAGGCGCAAAGGCAAGACACTATTGCTCAAAGATCGAAGAGTACAAGAATAACCCTAGAAAGCTCTGGCAACAACTCAAACAGTTGGGGTATAGCCATAAACCCGTAGATAGATCTAACATAGTACTAAATGTCGATAACGAGGTATGACACGAAACAACTAAAGTGGTAAATTGTTTTAATTCATACTACACAACTGTCGCATCAACACTAGTAAGTAAGCTACCAGCTGCATCAAATACCTTTAACACAGACTCTGATAAATTTAAAACATACTAGTATACCAATAAAGGAGTAACTCCAAACAGTTGTCAACTAGTAAGTGTATCTCATGACTTCGTGCAAAAAGAACTAAGCAGGTTAAACCCAATTAAGAGCACCGGCCCAGATAACATCCCTTCTAAATTCCTAAAAGATGGTGCATTTGAACTGGCAATCCCCATCACAACAGATATTAGAGCCAGGAAAAAAAGACCCCCCATCCATACCACCAATACCACCAATCCAACTACATTCATCTTTGCTAATATACAGGGTCTAAAGCCAGCAACAAACAACAAGGTACCTTATATTCGTGGACTGCTTACAGAGGCGAATGCTATGTTTGCGGCTTTCACAGAGACCCACATAAGAGATCACTTGGACAATGAAATATGGATCCCGGGCTACAACCTATACAGGTGTGACAGAGTGAACAGGCAAAAAGGGGGGGTTGGCTTGTATATCACAGAGTCACTTATATGTTCAGAACTACTAAATGCCTCAAATGATGTAGTTAAAGTATTAGCAATAAAGGTCGAGAATCAAAACCTGGTCATCGTGGTTGTCTACAAGCCACCGGATGCAACGTCCCAACAATTCCAGGAACAGCTTCTGAAAATTGACCACTGTCTGGAAAATCTTCCAGCTCCTGCCCCCAACATCTTGCTACTGGGGGATTTCAACCTCAGGCACCTAAAATGGAGGAACATTGCAAACAATGTGGTAGCAGAGATAACACCAGGAGGCAGCTCAGATGAAAATTCACACATGCATGAACTTTTAAATCTCTGCACCAAGTTCACCTTAAACCAGCAAATAGTAGAGCCCACAAGATTAGAGAATACGCTGGACCTCATCTTCACCAACAATGATGATCTGATACGAAATGTCATCATATTAAAAACAATATACTCAGATCACAACATAATAGAGGACCAGACATGCATGCGGGGAACCCCAGATCAACAAAATGTGATCAGCCGTGAGGGAGCTTTCTCCAAATTCAACTTCAATAACAAAAACATAAGGTGGGACCAAGTAAACCAAGCCCTAAATGATATAAACTGGGAAGATTGCCTAAGCATCACGGATCCCAACCTATGTCTAGAACAAATTAACTCTGTGGTACTTGAGGTTTGCTCAAGGCAAATTCCCTTAAGGAAAAGGAGGAGAAGATGCAAACTAGAAAGAGAGAGGCGCTCCCTATACAGACGAAGGCAAAGAATAACGGAGCGGCTACAGGAGGCCAATATCTCTGAAATACGTAGGGAGACACTAGTCAGAGAAATAGCAAACATCGAATTAAAACTAAAGGAATCTTACAGGAATCAAGAGACACGGGAAGAACTAAGAGCCATAAATGAAATTGAAAGAAACCCTAATTATTTCTTTTCCTATGCAAAATCAAAGTCGAGAACAACAACCAGTATTGGGCCCCTACTTAAACCGGATGGGTCCTACACAGATGACAGCAAGGAAATGAGTGAGTTACTTAAATCCCAGTATGACTCAGTCTTTAGCGAGCCACTAACCAGACTGAAAATCGAAAACCTAAATGATTTTTTTATGAGAGTACAACAAAACTTGACAGACTTCGAAAAGGCAATAAATGACATACCCATGCACTCCGCTCCAGGCCCAGACTCATGGAACTCCGTGTTCATCAAGAACTGCAAGAAGCCCCTATCACATGGTTTTAACATCCTATGGAGAGGGAGCATGGACACTTGGATCGTCCCGCAGCTACTAAAAACAACAGACATAGCCCCGCTCCACAAAGGGGGCAGTAAAGCAACAGCAAAGAACTACAGACCAATTGCGCTAACGTCCCATATCATAAAAATCTTTGAAAGGGTTCTAAGAAGCAAGATCGCAACTCATCTTGATACCCATCAATTGCACAACCCAGGACAGCATGGGTTTAGAGTAGGCCGCTCCTGTCTGTCCCAACTACTGGACCACTACGACAAGGTTCTGGATGCTCTAGAAGATAAACAGAATGCAGATGTTATATACACAGATTTTGCAAAAGCCTTTGACAAGTGTGACCATGGTGTAATAGCACACAAAATGCATGATAAAAGAATAACAGGAAAAGTTGGTAGATGGATCTATAATTTCCTAACACGTAGAACACAAAGAGTAGTAGTCAACAGAGTAAAGTCTGAGGCAGCTACTGTGAAAAGCTCTGTTCCACAAGGCACAGTACTTGCTCCCATCCTATTCCTCATCCTCATATCAGACATTGACAGGGATATAAGCCACAGTGCTGTGTCTTCCTTTGCAGATGACACCCGAATCTGTATGACAGTGTCCACCATTGAAGACACTGCAAGACTCCAAGCAGACATAAACCAAATCTTTAAATGGGCTGCAGAAAACAATATGAAGTTCAATGATGAGAAATTTCAATTACTCAGATACGGAAAACGTGAAGAAATTAAAATCTCATCGGAGTACAAAACTAATACCAACCACACAATAGAGCGAAAAACTAATGTCAAAGACCTGGGAGTGATCATGTCAGAGGATCTCACCTTCAAGGACCATGACAATGTAGCAATTGCATCTGCTCGAAAAATGACAGGATGGATAATGAGAACCTTCAAAATCAGGGATGCCAAGCCCATGTTGACACTTTACAGATCGCTTGTTCTATCTAGGCTGGAATATTGCTGCACACTAACTGCACCTTTCAAGGTGGGTTAAATTGCAAGCATAAGTGCGATAAACCACCTCAACTACTGGGAACGCTTGAAGTTCCTAAACCTGTACTCTCTAGAACGCAGGCGGGAGAGATACATTATTATATACACATGGAAAATTCTCGAGGGCTTAGTACCAAACTTGCACACAAAAATCACTCCCTACGAAAGCAAAAGACTCGGCAGGCGATGTAACATTCCCCCAATGAAGAGCAGGGGTGCCACTAGCACGTTGAGGGACAACACAATAAGTGTGAGGGGCCCAAGATTGTTCAACTGCCTCCCAGCATACATCAGGGGGATTACCAACAAGCCCCTGGCTGTCTTCAAGCAGGCACTGGACAGGCACCTCAAGTCGGTACCTGATCAGCCGGGCTGTGGTTCGTACGTTGGACTGCGTGCGGCCAGCAGTAACAGCCTGGTTGATCAGGCTCTGGTCCAACAGGAGGCCTGGTCACAGACCGGGCCGCGGGGGCGTTGACCCCTGGAATTCTCTCCAGGTAGACTCTAGGTAGACACATAATAAATTTGTCCATCACCACTAATACAGTGCCAGAGGGGTTCATGGAGGCCAGAGTTACTCCTATCTTCAAGAAAAATAGTAGGTCTGATGTCAGCAACTATAGGCCTGTTAGTATACTCAGTGTAATATCCAAAATTCTAGTGAGGGCGGTGTACTGTCAAGTAGTTAAATATCTTAGTGACAACAACATTCTTCATAGTTACCAATCAGGCTTTAGGAGATCTTACTCAACCGACACCTCCCTAATTAATCTGATGGATTACATGAGAACTGAAATGTCTATAGGGAACCTCATAGGAATGGTAACTTTAGTCTTGCAAAAGGCCTTCGATACTGTCAACCACAATATATTATGTAAGAAACTTCAAGCTATCGGCATAGGTTCCACAGACTGGTTTAAGTCCTATCTTAGCAACAGGAAACAAATTGTCAAAATCAACAAAACGGAATCAGAGCCACTGCCGATAGCATAGGGAGTTCCCCAAGGTAGTATTCAGGGTCCTTTATTATTCCTGTGTTATGTAAATGATATGCCCATCAGTGTCAAGTGCAAACTCCTACTGTATGCGGATGACAGTGCTCTGTTAGTGTCAGGTAAAGACCCACAATATATAGCTAATGTATTAACACTGTAACTGGAATCCTGCAGCAAATGGTTAGTAGACAACAAACTATCGTTACATCTAGGGAAAACAGAAGCCATACTCTTTGGTACGAAATATAAACTGAGCAGGGTAAATAATTTTAATATCCGGTGTAATGGGGAATCCATCACTTCAGTTTCCTCAGTAAAATATCTGGGAATCCCCTTTGACCCAAGCATGTCAGAAGAATTGATAGGGAACAGTGTAGTAAAGAAAGCGAATGCCAGACTAAAGTTCCTCTACAGACAAGCACAGTGTCTACCTACTGAGGCTCGCAGGACCCTATGTCTAGCCCTTATACAATGTCATATTGACTACGCTTGCTCTTCATGGTACTCTGCCTTGACAAAAATACTGAAAGATAAGCTGCAAATCATCCAGAACAAAATGGTAAGATTCATCCTGGACCTGGGTCCAAGAGAACATGTAGGCCAGGATGAATTACAACAATTGGATATGCTGAATATTGAAGACAGAGTAAAACAATTTAAATTAAATCAAGTTTATAAAATTGCTCACAAAAAGTGTCCAGAATATCTTGCTGCCAATTTTGTCAAGGCTGGGAACCAAAGCAGTCATAGTACTAGGGGGAGAGAGCACAACTTTGTAGTACCCACAGTCAGTGGCCAGGCTTCAAACACCTTTTATTGTACAGCAATAAAGGAATGGAACAGACTGCCTGCACATGTCAAAGCCAGTCATAGCATGAGCCAGTTCAAGAAGAGAACCAAAAGGTACCTAATGAATGTAGCGACAGAAAGGAAGGAGAATGATTTTTTATTTTTTTAGGTAACACACATGTAAATGTAAATAACTCTTTTTACCTTATTCCTAGTATACATATATCCTTTATAATATAATAACATATATATCCTATAATGTAAAATATTAAGGTACTAAAAGGACCCCAATGGAAATAAGTCACTCTGTCTGACTTTTTTGGGTTATCCCAGGTTCTCTACACATATGCTGCTATGTATGATAATGTATGTAAATGTATTTGTGTATACCTGAATAAACTTACTTACATTGAACTCTTCCCTCAACAGCTCGATTGGCGAGACACCCCATTTTGCCTTGTACGGCTATGATAAGCGTTTACCATACGAAATCCTGTTTGCTCCGCCTAGTCCAACTTATGACACCGATAGCACCGGTATAGTTAAGATGCGGACCACACAGCTTGTTTTCCAACGAGTACGGGAGAACCTAATAAAAACTACAGATAGGTTCACGTCTGATCGCAACGCCCACGCTAAGGAAAGTAAGGTGGAACCAGGTTGCAAAGTTATGTTGTTCAACCTGACGCAGACCCCTGGTATGCATAAACTTGTCCCCAAGTTCGTCGGACCTTACCGTGTCCTACGACAGCTCCACGGCAATAAGTTCGAGGTGAGGGAGATCGCTACCGGAACTATCAGGGAAGCTCACCTTGACCACATGAAGTATATTGATCATGTGCAAGCCGAAGCAGAGCTGAAATCACGTGCATTGCAAAGCCACAATCAGACTCAAACTAGCGACAACCCGTCTAGTTCTTCACCCGCTCCATACTTATGGCCTGAGACCCCGGACAGCAGTACATTTCTGTGACATTGACATACCTACTGACTTGTCCGACTCCTACGCTAGCTACGCTAATTGTTTGCTTGCAGAAATGGGGATTAATGCGCATACATTGAATAGTTAGTAAATAATGGAGTCAGGGTGGACAACACCATTGTAAATATGTAAAAATTTATTCTTAGAGGGTACCCGTAGTATAATGAATTCCATGGAAATAATGCTATTGTGAGTATGTGCACCCAGTGTCACACCTTAGGAAATGCTACTGTCAGTCATTACAGATGTGAGGATTGTACAGCGCTCAAGGACGTGCAGTCAAGTTTGATGCCTAGCCCTGTGGACAACCTGTATATAGAAGACTATAGTTCCAGTGCCGACATCACCTTGCTCTGTCCTCTGTCCAGCTGTACAGGGCAAGCTGATTTTCTCTTCCTCGACCCTCGAGATGGGAGAGTTTTGAGGCCTGCCCCTACAATCACTTATTGTATATGTATATGTCAGGTGACCGGAAGCCAGTCCCCCCTGGGTAACTATTGCTTGTTTGCTCCTTTACACCTTCGTGCCTGCAAGTATTGTCGTGTCGAGACGACACACGGTAGGTGGCCGAGCAGATGTAAGAAGCCTATACGTAGTCCCTTTCAAATTACGCGGCACTACGGTGCTGCCATCTATAGGCCTATCAAGGTCAGGCTGGCCTGCCATGTTTCTTTCTCACTCTAGCGGCCTACTTCACAGAAGCAGGTTCTACCCTAGCTGCTTTCCGGTCCCCTCCCACGCTCTGCATCCCTGTACACTTGCCCTATTCGACAATAAATCCAAGCCTAGTTTACGGCCGTATCACTTCACCTACGCTACCATTCTGCTGCACAACGAGTAAGGCAAGATAAGTATTAACAGTAGTGGTGGTGGTGGTGGTAGTGGTAGTGGTGGTGGTGGTAGTAGTAGTGGTGGTGGTAGTAGTAGTAGTAGTGGTTGAGTTAGTAGTTGTGGTGGTGGTAGTAGTAGTAGTAGTGGTGGTAGTAGTAGTAGTAGTAGTAGTAGTAGTGGTGGTGGTGGTAGTAGTGGTGGTGGTGGTAGTAGTGGTGGTGGTAGTAGTGGTGGTGGTTGTAGTAGTGGTGGTGGTGGCAGTAGTGGTGGTGTTGGTAATAGTGGTGGTAGTAGTAGTAATAGTTTGTAGTGGTGTTGGTAGTATTAGTAGTAGTAGTAGTGGTGGTAGTAGTAGTAGTAGTAGTGGTGGTGGTGGTAGTAGTAGTAGTAGTAGTAGTAGTAGTGGTGGTTGTAGTAGTAGTAGTAGTGGTAGTAGTAGTTGTGGTGGTAGTAGTGATGGTGGTGGTGCTGGTAGTAGTGATGGTGGTGGTGCTGGTAGTAGTAGTGGTAGTAGTAGCAATAATTAATGTAGTAAAGATATTGGATAGAGGAAATGGTATAAAATACAGACATTACAGACAAAGAGAGATGAATGCAGTATAATATAATCCTTAATTGATGACGTTTCGCCCACACAGTGGGCTTCATCAAGATCTGTCTGTGACTTGATAAAACCCACTGAGTGGACGAAACATTGTCAATAAAGATACACATTATACCCCCACTTGTGTTTCCTTTTCGGTAGTACAGATATTATTGAAGTGGTTGGGTTTGATAAGGACATGATAGGAAGGACCAGCAGGCTTCCTGGTCTGCTTCTCTTTACATTCTTCTAAGTTGTTTCCATATGC
Organism: Cherax destructor; assembly: GCA_009830355.1. Lineage (NCBI taxonomy): Eukaryota > Metazoa > Arthropoda > Malacostraca > Decapoda > Parastacidae > Cherax > Cherax destructor. The sequence goes on from WNWK01021988.1 coordinate 15,688, forward strand.
ATTTGTCCACAATGCACAGCATATTAGGTTTTTTTGGCATGTACATCTCATTTATACCTATGTATCATGTCTACCTATGTATCATTGTACCATGTCTAAATAAACTATTATTATTATTATTCAAATACTGAGATTCGTCACCCAATTTCGGTCTGGTGTGGACGTGCACAGTGCTTCTCTTGCCTGTCATTTGGAAAACAGTTCATTTTTCAAAATGGCGCAGCTGCCCGGAGACGAGTAAACACTGTCTGTATAGAGCTGATTAAAGGCTCAGTCTTTGGATCTCCGGCAAACATCTTGTTACGAACTATAATATGAGACACATATCATATTGACAAGGAGGACTTGCATGGTATAGCTCACAATGGCGCCGCCCGGATCTTTGTCAAACTGCGGATGACCAGCATTTACGAGCGTCTTGTGGAGCGCTTTCAAGATGTCCACGTGACTGTAACCCAGGCGGTGGATGTGAAGCTTCACAACGTCGCACATACTTACACGTTGGTCAGGCTCAGGAATGTGCCTTTTGAGGCACATGTGATGTTTTTGAGACTTAAGGAACCATTCATATGGCGATGGTGGGATGGTGGTTGGAAGGACTGTATGCGAGGTTGCCTGAGGGATCCTTCACATTGAAGATGACTCTCCATTTTCCCATTCCTTCGTACTTCATGATGGAGAAGTCTAGGACACAGGCATTCGTGACATATGCAGGACAGCGATGAACCTGTTGTCTATGCGGTGGTTACAACCTTGTTGCCACACAGTGTGAGAGACGACAGGGGGCAAGGACCACTGGACGAGGTCCTGTGAGTGGAGTGGAACAAGTGGAGGAGGCCTAGAAAGTGACACCAGGTTCTGGGAATTTTTACACTTGGAGTGAGGCCATGGCAAGCAGTCTCACACCTGAGGTGGATTATGCAACACTACCTGTGGTGTCACAAGTGTTGGAGGATTTAGAAGTGAAGGAAGTAGATGTTCAGAGGGAGGAGGTATGTGATATTGAAGGATTACTTGAGAATGTGTTACATGATTTGTTGTGGGCTCAAGTTCATGGGCAGGTGCAAGGCATAGCTTTGAGTTTGCCTTCAGAGGAGGAGGGAGGAGTGCTGAGTGGTGGTTCTGAGGAATCTGTGGAGGTTCACAAAGATGTGAGTGAGGGGATCTGATGCATGTGGAGGAGGAATCTAGGAATCGGGCTGCTGTTTCTTCAGACATGGAAGATGTCCTCACTCCTGGACAGAGGTTGGGAAAAAATCGGGGTGGTAGTGTCGAGGAGGGCCAGGTGGTCCTAAGGGGCAAGACCTGGTCAAAAGTAATGTTAAGGTGTGGAAAGGTGATAGGCGTGGTAACACCCGAGTGAGCGACAAGCCTGTACCGAAGTCAAAAGGTAAACCCCATATCTCATTTTTATGTATATAACTCTGAATCTCAATGGCTTATGGATGGAACTTAAGCGGCAGTGTTTACTTGCCTTGTTACGACGTTTTAGAGTGGAAGTGACGCTTACACAGGAACATAATTACAAGCCTGGTTATGAGATGTTGCTGGAAGAATATGTTGTATATATGGCTCATTCGAGAAGACTGAAAGGAGGGGTTGCAATACTAATTAAGGAGACTTGCCCGTTTGAGGTTCAACATAGAGAGGAGGGGGGAATGAGGGTGATAAGATTAGATGGCATTTGGGGGAGTGTTAGGGTTAGTTTTGTATGTATTTATGGGCCTGCAGAGGGAGATGGTAGAATTAAAACTAGGTTTGTTTCTGATGTCCTCGTATACCATTTGCGATCATTCCTGGAAGTTTCCATCATCGGGGGTTATTGGAATTGTGTGATACAAAGGAAGGATGTTGAGCCTCGAGGTGCGGGTCATTACCTTGATGTTTTGAGGGATTTGTTAAGGGAGGCTGGTTTAAGGGATGCGGGTGGGGATGGGAGGTGGTGTGGACCATACATTCATAAGGCGTGGATATGCGGCCCGACTAGACAGGATTTATGTCACGAGGGCAGCGGAGGTCAGGAGGACGGAGGTTGTGAATGTAGTGTTTTCTGATCATCGGGGAGTGCAGGTGGAGTTGGAACGGGGGGGTACTACCAAAGCATTATAACAGCTACTGGAAGTTGAATATGAGGTTACGTACTGGGATGGGTGGGTGTCTTTGCTAGTTATTGGGATAGCTTATGGTCAGGGGTGGGCAGGGAAGGATTTGATACACTGGTGGGACTCACTTGCTAAAACAAAAATAAGGGAATTTAATGTACAAAGGGTAGGAGGAACACCAATTATCATTTGGGTTGATTGGTTACTTAGAGGGGCAGCTCAAAGATTGCTATGGGGGGAGGGGGATCTGGGTATTGTGTGCAGGACATCGAAGGTTTGAAGGATTAGTTGAGCACATTGCAAAATGAGGTTTTTGATGGAGCGAGAGTATTGAGGGGCTGGAGGCTGTTTTGTGGGGGGACAGGCCGTTGGCTTGTATAGGGAGGGGCAGGAGTTGGTTAGAACAGAAGGTATTAGTGGCTATTTAAATGCATGGTTTAAAATGAATATATCTAGTGAGGGTATTAATGAGAAGGCTTTGAACATCATGGGGGGAGGTGTCAGCAGTGTGATTTGAATGAGTGTGATAGGGATCTGTTGAGAGGACATATAACGGAGGATGAGGTATGGCAGGCATTGTCAGGGATGAGTATGGGTAAGGCATTGGGGCATTTTGAAAGGGTTCCTAGTATGACTGTTTAATGAGATGAAAGGGAGGGGGGTGATGGGGGATCTTCAAAGTACGGCAGTGGTGGTTCTCGTAGTAAAGGGTAGTAGGCAAGAAATTGTGTTGGACTATAGGCCCATATCATTGATGTGCGGCGATTATAAGTTGTTTGCAAAGATCCTGGGGAATCGTCTTAAACTGGTGTTAGACACGGTAATAATGGATGGGCAATATGGCATTCCGGGTAGGTCAATGTACGAAGGACATGGTAAGATCAGGGATTTTGTTGATGCTAGGCAGGGAGAGGAAGGGGGGGTTCTAGCTTTAGATTGGAAGGCTGCATATGATAGTGTGGAGAGGGAGGCTTTAGGGGAGGAGACCAATTTCGGCCTTTTTTTTAAACCTCTCGTCCGATTTCTTCCACTTTGTGTTGTAAGAGAAGGAGTGTTCACTCTTCTTGTTTTCTGTAAGTTTCAATAAGAGTGTCCAAATAACAACTGAATAAATAAAAAATAAAAAAACTATTTACTGAAAATTACATTTGGCACGAACAACTAAATTAGTGGCACTAGGTAAGGTGGTTTTGGGACTTGGTACTCATAAAACAATTGTAATACTATATCGTGGCGAACTAGTTAATGTAAATATCTTATCTTTATTCTACAAAAAAAAAAAAAAAAAGAATATAGTTGTTAATTTTTTTTTAAATTTTGCATAATACCTTGCTCTTTACTCCCCCATATACCCCAAAATATTTTGAAAAAAATTATGCTTGATTTGCCACGATGAACAATAATTGATTTATGAGTTTTGTTAATGAATTATTTAATTTAATTCAATAATAAAGGCAGAGGATCATGAAATAAGTCAATAACTTACTTCCCAGTTACAGGCCTGGAACGTGAGCCCGCTCACCCACTCAAATATTTTTTTTTTTCGAAAATCACTTTTCTTTAGGTGTTTTCCTTATGAAACTGGCTATCTAATGTAGTAATGTAGTTAGCCTCTCGTTTTCTCTTACTCTAGATCATAGAGGACGATATGGTATGGAAGGGAAATAATTTTATATCAATATTCGGGTACATAGTATTACATATGCTCCATATTATGGCCTATTTTAATAATTCTAGAGTATATACCATGTTTAAATGTCATTTATAATGCTTATTATGTCACATTAGATCAATTCTGATGATAAACAAGCCTTGGAGATTATATTAGAGTAATACTGAAAGAATTATTCTTGCCTCCTCAGAGCAGGAATGTTCCCAGATGGTTCCTGATTGGCTGTAAATCTATGGATAAGTCCCACCCACTGTCTTATGATGCCAAATCGTCAATTGTTTTATTAGAAGGAATAATACAAGGAATAGCAATAAAAAATGGAAAAATAATAAAAAATTAGGGATATGAGCAGTCATGTTGCTATTGTCAATGTCACCATACATGATATAAATGACTGTAATTCCTTGTAGAACGTCCTAGGACTTTGATTCTTGTACCATTGTCTTTCCAGAGAATTAAGATTATTTTCTGTACCATTAACTCAATTTCCATAATTTTTCGCGTTTTGCTCGTGCGTTCCACACCTCGAGGGCCCTTAGGGAGTGTTATGGTGGCAGGGGTTTGGGATGGAGGTGGTATCATGGGCATGAACTTTATATTGGGGGCGTCGGTGCATGTGCAGGTCAATGGGAGGGTAGGGTCAAGTATATGTATGAGCAGGGGTGTCCCCTGTCGCAAGTGCTGTTTACATGTTTACAGAATCCTTTTTATAGGGCAATACAGGTTTGTGTGGGGGAGGGGGGTAGATGCCAGGTGTAGGGAGGGCTGGCATTGTGGGATATGTGGATGACACAATGGTTCTGGTGGGTAAGGAATAGGGGTTATAGGGTGTGGAATCCATAATAAAGGTTTTTAGTAAAGCCATGGGTTAGAAAATTAATAGGAATAAGTCAACATTAATGGAGGTTGGGAATTGGGTGGAGGGACCGTGGGTGTCAGGGAGGGGGTGGTCTGTGGTAAGTCAGTTAAAGATTTGTGGAGTGGTGTATATGAGGGATGACTGGATGGCAAGGGAGTACAATTCGGGAAGGATAGTGGAGCGAGTGCTGCAGCAGCAGGTGGTCGTGGCCAACGTGCTGCTTTATAGTAAGGTGTGGCATGTGGCTGCAGTCTATCTGCTGTTGCAGTGTGATGTGAGGAGGTTGCAGGGAAGGATTCTGAGGTATGTCTGGGGTTCCGGGTGAGAATGGCTTAAGAGGATGAGGTCACGGGACCACCTTGTTAGGGAGGACTGGGATTAATTTCACTGGATAGGAGGCTATGGAGTATATATGTGAAATGAAGTTTTCTGCGATTAGGGAGGGGGTGAGTGTAGGTAACGTGCATGCGGATGTAAGTAGGTGGTGGGGCGGTAGGGATTTGCATGATTGTTAGGCCATGATAAGGGTACTTAAGCATGAAGGTGGGGTCACTGGAGAAGGCGGGGAGGTGTAGGGCTGAGGTGGAGGGTGTGGGGGGTTTTCCTATGTATAATTGGAGGTAAATTTGTGAATGTTTTAGTAAACTCTGCATCCGGCCGTGTGTGAGGGAAGTAGTCTATCGGTTTTTGCATGACATTTTGCCATTGAGGGTAGTCTTATACAATAGGAGGGTAACCGAGGATAAATTATGTGGCATGTGCGGACTGGAGTAAATGGCTTACCATGCGGTGTATTTTTGTAAACAAATGGATGTTGTCAGGGAATGGATTAATCGTGTGCTTAGGTGGGTGGGGGTTTGCAGGTGTTGAGGGTGATCAGTTTGGAGGTGGGGGGTGTTGGGAGGCAGGTATGGAATGCGGTGTTATACCTTGTAACAGATTATGTTTATCTATCAGGGGCAATGAGGACCTGGGGAAGGTATGTAAAGGGCATTGGCGGCGGGCTTCTACAGAACTAAATGTAGGAATCGGGAAGTTTTTCGGGATAGTTGGGAGAGGGATTTTTCGATGGGTTACAGGGATTTTATGTTAAGAGACTTAGCAATGTTGTAACTAAAGGGGAAATCAGGTGGGCTAGTCTCCCGGGAGGGAGGGTGATGTATGGTGAGGTTTTCCCTATGCTGATGCAAATGCCAATTATGGTGTTATTGTATTTGAAGGTCAGGCTGTGATTGTGTTTTTATGTGGAATAGATGTATTTTTCTTTGTTTTTATGTGGTCTGGATGATCACATAACCTGAGGTGTGTCTGCTTAAGTGAATTGTTATATTCACAACGTAGGTTACGTTTTTGGTGTTGTTTAACAAATAGTTGTTAGTAATGCTTTTCATTAACATTGTCTGGTTCTGAGATATGGGGTTTAATATCTGGAGTAAGGAGCTCACGGTTACTTTGGATATACTATATGACCCTTTGTGGGTTGGAAGGTAGAGGTTACTGTACTGAGATTTGTAAATTTTGGGGTTTTTAATTTTTTATGGCAAGGCTAAGGTTGTGTAATGTTTTATAGATTGCCGATGTACACGCTCTTTTGCAAGCTTGTTGATGATAACCTCTTGATGTAAAAGTGATAGGATTGTGGAGAAAATAGCCTGTAATATGCCATGTATAGTTAAGGAGGGTTATTGTTGCCGGTTATTGCTTATTTTGAGGTGTAAGGAATATGAGAATGTTAGTGGTAATATTATTTACTGTTATGTGTTGCATACCTGGAGTATACCTGGAGAGAGTTCCAGGGGTCAACTCTCCTGCGGCCCAGTCTGTGACCAGGCCTCATGTTGGATCAGAGCCTGATCAACCAGGCTGTTACTGCTGGCCGCACGCGTCCAATGTATGAACCACAGCCTGGCTGGTCAGGTACCGACTTTAGGTTCCTGTCCAGTGCCTGCTGAAGACAGCCAGGGTTTGTTGGTAATCCCCTGAAGTATGCTGGGAGGCAGTTGAACAGTCTTGGGCCCCTGACACTTATTGTGTTGTCTCTCAACGTGCTAGTGGCACCCCTGCTTTTCATTGGGGGGATGTTACATCGCCTGCCGAGTCTTTTGCTTTCGTAGGGAGTGACTCTCGTGTGCAAGTTTGGTACTAATCCCTCGAGAATTTTCCACGTGTATATATAATGTATCTCCCTGCCTGCGTTCTAGGGAGTACAGGTTTAGAAACTTCAAGCGTTCCCAGTAATTGAGGTGGTTTATCGCAGTTATGCATGCCGTGAAGGTTCTCTGCACATTTTCTAGGTCAGCAATTTCACCTGCCTTGAAAGGTGCAGTTAGTGTTCAAATATTCCAGCGTAGATAGAACAAGCGATCTGTAAAGTGTCAACATGGGGTTGGTATCCCTGAAGGTTCTCATTATCCATCCTGTCATTTTTCTAGCACATGTGATTGCTACGGTGTTATGGTCCTTGAAGATGAGATCCTCTGACATGATCACTCCCAGGTTTTTGACATTAGTTTTTCACTCTTTTGTGTGGTTGGAATTTGTTTTGTACTCTGATGAAATTTTAATTTCTTCACGTTTTCTATATCTGAGTAATTTAAATTTCTCATCATTGAACTTCATATTGTTTTCTGCAGCCCATTTAAAGATTTGGTTTATGTCTGCTTGGAGTCTTGCAGTGTCTTCAACGGTGGACACTGTCATACAGATTCGGTGTCATCTGCAAAGGAAGACACGCACTGTGGCTTATATCCCTGTCTATGTCCGATATGAGGATGAGGAGAGACTACTACTCTTTATGTTCTACTTGTTAGGAAATTATAGATCCATCTACCCACCTTTCCTGTTATTCCTTTATCACGCATGTTGTGTGCTATTACACCATAGTCACACTTGTCAAAGGCTTTTGTAAAGTCTGTGTAAATAACATCTGCATTTTGTTTGTGTTCTAGAGCATCGTAGTGGTCCAGTAGTTGGGACGACAGGAGCGGCCTGCTCTAAACCCATGCTGCCCTAGGTTTTGTAATTGATAGGTATCTAGATGAGTGGCGATCTTGCCTCTTAGAACCCTGTCAAAGATTTTTATGATATGGGACGTTAGCGCTATTGGTCTGTAGTTCTTTGCTGCTTTACTGCCCCCTTTGGGGAGCGGGGCTATGTCTGTTGCTTTTAGTAACTTGGGACGACCTCAGTGTCCATGCTCCCTCTCCATAGGATGTTAAAAGCACGTGATAGTGGCTTCTTGCAGTCTTTGATGAACAAGGAGTTCCATGAGTTTGGGCCTGGAGCGGAGTGCATGGGCATGTCATTTATTGCCTTTTTCGAAGTCATTTGGCGTCAGGGTAATGTCAGATAGGCATGCATCTGCCAAGTGCTGTGGCACTCTCATAAAAATTCATTTAGGTCTTCGACTTTCAGTTTGGTGAGCAACTCGCTAAAAACTGAGCCATCTGGGACTTTAGTAACTCACTCATTTCCTTGCTGTCATCTTTGTAGGACCCATCCCGTTTAAGTAGGGGCCCAATACTGGATGTTGTTCTCGACTTTGATTTGGCATAAGAAAAGAAATACTTTGGGTTTCTTTCAATTTCATTTATGGCTTTTAGTTCTTCCCGCATTTCTTGATTCCTGAAAGATTCTTTTAGTTTTAATTCGATGCTTGCTATTTCTCTGACCAGCGTCTCCCTAGGTATTTCAGATATATTGGCCTCTTGTAGTCGCTTCCTTATTCTCTGCCTTCGCCTGTATAGGGAGCGCCTCTCTCTTTCTAGTTTACGTCTTCTTCTTTCCCTTAAGGGAATTTGCCTTGAGCAAACCTCAAGTGCCACAGAGTTAATTTGTTCTAGACATAGGTTAGGATCCGTGATGCTTAGGCTATCTTCCCAGTTTATATCATTTAGGACTTGGTTTACTTGGTCCCACCTTATGTTTTTGTCATTGAAGTTGAATTTGGAGAAGGCTCCCTCGCGGCTGATCATATTTTGTTGATCTGCGGCTCCCCGCATGCATGTCTGGACCTCTATTATGTTGTGATCTGAGTATATTGTTTTTGATATGATGACATTTCGTATAAGATCATCATTGTTGGTGAAGATGAGGTCCAGCGTATTCTCTAATCTTGTAGGCTCTACTATTTGCTGGTTTAAGGTGAATTTGGTCAGAGATTTAAAAAGTTCATGTTGTGCGAGTTTTCATCAGCTGCCTCCTGGTGTTATCTCTGCTACCACATTGTTTGCAATATTCCTCCATTTTAGGTGCCTTGGTTGAAATCCCCCTGAGCAAGATATTGGGGGCAAGAGCTGTAAGATTTTCCAGACAGTGGTCAATTTCAGAAGCTGTTCCTGGAATTGTTGGGACGTTGCATCCGGAAGCTTGTATACAACTACGATGACCAGGTTTTGATTCTCGATCTTTATTTAATACTTCAACTACATCATTTGAGGCATTTAGTAGTTCTGAACATATAAGTGACTCTGTGATATACAGGCTAACCCCCTTTTGCCTGTTCTCTGTCACACCTGTATAGGTTGTAGCCCGGGATCCATATTTCATTGTCCAAGTGATCTCCCTTGTGGGTCTCTGTGAAAGCCGCAAACATAGCATTTGACTCTGTAAGCAGTCCACGGATGTAAGGCTATGTATGTTTTTCCACCCGTTGGGCTGCTGTTGGCGCGGGGTATAATATTATGTTTGTATCATTAATGTATACTCCCTGAAGATCATGTATTGATCCTTGTACAAGAAGGATTTTTATTATAAACTATGTTTTTCTGTGGGATTGTATATGTTTGGCAATCCCTTTTTCATCGGTGATGAATTATATAGCGTCATGTGACGTTTGGACGTAGGGTTTGCACCTGAGAGGTGGCTTCAAACTGTGCTTTTGCCTGTTTTGTATATAGAATTATTGACATGTAGGTATGTTGTATCATGAATTTGCTCTTATGCCAGCATTTTATATTTTATGCGACATGTGCACTGTTTTGATTCATTATTTATACGTTAGGTATAGCCAAGGGTTCGTTTGAATACTGTTTTCGTTATCTATGCTGTAATTATAAGTACACAGCAGTGGGGTATTTATTGGTGGGTTACATTTATTATGTGGGGTTTGATATTCTGCTGCTATGTAGGTTTATTACATATGGGTGTGTTGCATTTTGTTTTTTCCCCCCGTTTTGGTGGTTGTGGGCCTCTGTGAGTGTTTATTTCTTTATGATGTTACAGTAAATTCACTGCGGATTGTGGTGGGAATAATTTTGTGACAGTGGTTTTTTATGTGTTCATGGATTTTTTTCTTGTGTATATTTTTCGTTTTGATTTTTATGTTGCATTGTTATAGCAACATTGCACCTGATTTAATTTATGATTTGTATGTAAAGAAAATCATTATCACAATGTATTATTTGTATATGTTTTAAATAATATATATATATATATATATATATATATATATATATATATATATATATATATATATATATATATATATATATATATATATATATATATATATATATAAAAAAGATCACAGTAAAAGGTGATATCAAAATAGCAAGAAAACCACTTGAAAAAATAGAAGAATTCCAAGCGCTTTCGTGACTACTCACATTATCAAGGCTATAACAGGAAACATGACAAGAAGGGCTTATATAAGGGGAGACTACACCTCACAGTCACATCACACTAACAAAGACTACCCTCACAGTAGCGTAACATCGCACGACTCGTGAAGAGGAAAATAAAAAGGACCTGAAACTCTTCCCAAGAATTAAGATTAGTCCAATTTATCATTAAATTCTTCCCAAATTTTATTAATTATAAATGAATCCAATTTATATAAACCAAAGAAATATTCATATTATTTTCAAAACTGCTTTTAATGAAACATGATTCTATTATATTTCTCTCAACCATGGACCTGTTGATACAACCTTCTCAGCATTTTGAAAATCAATTGGATGGTTAAAATCTCTCACATGAATAAATAGAGCATTAGAATCTTGTCCAGTTCTAATGCTATATTTATATTTTTTTTACCATTGCCAGTTCCTACTATCATTAAACTTATTAAACTTTGTATTGTTGTGCAAAATTTGTATTTAATGATGAGTTTTACACTCAAGTTTGGTATGGCAATGGGAAATCTCCACCTGTTTTTTAATTTTAGGGGAATTTTCGAAACAAGATTGCTAACACTATCCTTCCCAATAGAGCTAAGTGGTATAGATATGTTGATGATATTTTGTCCCTTATCCTAAGAAGTAGATATAAACCATTTCCTTGTTTAAAATTTAAAAAGCTTAGCTCATTCTATAAATTTTTCTGTTGAATTCAAATAAATAACTCAATTTTTCCTAGGGTTTTTATTGAAATAATTGATTTTAAATTTAAAATTTACAGAAAAACCCAAAATAATTGTTTATTAACATTACTCTTCCATCGAAAAAGTTGAAGACCTAAAATTCTCCTTTAAAAGAGAAAGAGGGGAGACATGATCGAGGTATACAAAAAATGGGTATTAACAAAGGGGATATAAATAAGGTCTTGAGGATATCTCCCAAAAGAGAACCCAATAATGGATTCAAGTTAGATAAAGTTTAGATTTAGAAAGGATATAGGAAAGTATTGGTTTGGAAATAGGGTAGTTGATGAGTGGAAAAGTCTTTCCCATAGGGTCATTACTAGGACTTTTGGGGGAGTTTTCAAATTGGTTGGGTAAATTCATAATAAGGGGTTGTTTAGTGGGACTCCTTGCATGATGGGGTAATTTAAAGCCCCCTTATTTTTCTTTAGCATTGAAAATTGGTTAAGCCAAAATTTTCTGTTAGTGGGGGTTTGTGAGGACTCCCTTTGGTATGGGCCAACAGGCCTGCTGCAGTGTTCCTCCCTTTTTTATGTTCTTATGTTCTTATAGAGTTAAAGTGTCGGTTTTTTTTTCAATGTTTTTGAGAGCTTTGTTTGTAGTCCAGAGTTCATAGATGGAAATCTCTAAAATTTATGAAATAACTAATGATTTAAAATACCCAAGAAACATAATTGATAAATCTTTTAAAATAGCTAGGAATACTTTTTACAATCAAAAAGGGGCAACCAACCTTATTAAAAAAAATGTTGGTTCTCCTTACCATGAAAACTTGGTTGATATCCTTCCTTTCTTAAAATTTTAATATCAAAGTTGTATTTAAAAATCTTGATACAGTAAAAAAAACTTTTGATAAAAAATTCCCCCCAAAATGCTGACGGATGTGTCTATAAGATTCCCTGTAAAATATGCGATAAAGTTTATTATGGTCAAACTGGTAAAGTCTTGAACTAAGATTAAAACAACATAAATATAGCATTAGAACTGGACAAGATTCTAATGCTCTATTTATTCATGTGAATTTTAACCATCAATTGATTTTCAAAATGCTGAAAAGTTGTATCAAGCAGGTCCATGGTTGAGAGAAATATAATAGAATCATGTTTCATTAAAAGCAGTTTTGAAAATAATATGAATATTTCTTTTGGTTTATATAAATTGGATTCATTTATAATTAATAAAATTTGGGAAGAATTTAATGATAAATTTGGGCAATCAATTCTTGGGAAGAGTTTCAGGTCCTTTCTTATTTTCCTCTTCACAGAGTCGTGCGATGTTACGCTACTGTGAGGTGTAGTCTTTGTTAGTGTGATGTGACTGTGAGGTGTAGTCTCGCCCCTTATATAAGCCCTTCTTGTCATGTTTCCTGTTATAGTTCCTTGATAATGTGAGTAGTCACGAACGCGCTTGGAATTCTTCTATTTTTTCATAGTGGTTTTCTTGCATATATATATATATATATATATATATATATATATATATAAATTACTTGGAACGTCTAAAGTCACTTGACCTGTACTCCCTGGAATGGAGGCGAGAAAGATACATCATAATGTACACCTGGTAAATCCTAGAGGAACTGGTCCCAAATCTGCACATAGAAATCACTCTTTATGCAGATTTGGTGCAATCTCCCCCCAGTGTAAAGCAGGGGTGCCATGAGTACACTAAAAGAAAACACAAGTAGTGTTTGAAGCCCAAGACTGTTCAACAACCTCCTCCCATCGTGCATAAGGAGAATTACCATTTGATTCCCTGGCTGACTTAAGAAGTAACAGGACAGATACCTAATGTCAGTGCTTGATCACCCGGGCTGTGGCTCATATATTGGACTCCGTGAGGCCAGCAGTAACAGCGTGGATGACCAGGCCATGATCCACCTGGAGACCTGGTCAAGGACTGGGCCGTGGAGGCGCTGACCCTCAGAACGGCGTCCAGGTAGACTCGCTCTTGCAGCAGTTTATTCGTCTCCCGCCACTACATAAACTACATTCTCCTATGTTTCTGTAGTAGCAGAAAGTAAAACGCTCATTGCGAAACGTTGCCCTTAATAAATGTCCTGAATTACACTTAAGTGTAAACAAACCATACCACGGGTGGGGTTAGAACCCGCGATCAGAGAGTCTCAAAACTCCAGACTGTTGCGTTAGCCACTGGGCCAGCTAGCTTTAATAAGATTCACCCAACTAAGTATATTTCTACACCATAGGTGTATTTTTACACCATCGATGTAGAAATATAAATAGTTGGATGAATCTTATTAAGTCAGATGGTCCAGTGGCTAACGCACGGTCTGGGTTTTAACCGCGAGTTCTAACCCCACCCGTGTATGGTTTGTTTCAATCATGTCATAACGATTTAGTGAGTCGTGCACTAGTGTCTTCTCAAACACTTTTTCAGCTTCACATCCTATATACACAGAGTTCGCATATTTCCAATTTTAGGGAATAAATAATTCTTGAATGCTAATGAAGAGGTTACATGAAGCTTTAATGATCCTCTGTAGTCCATAGACTTTGATCTAAATTAAACACCTAAATAACCAACTTGACCTATCGTGCATGTGGCAGTAATTAATAACAACTTGATCTATCTGCATGTGGCAGTAATTAATAACCAACTTGATCTATCGTGCATGTGGCAGTAATTAATAACCAACTTGATCTATCGTGCATGTGGCAGTAATTAATAACCAACTTGATCTATCGTGCATGTGGCAGTAATTAATAACCAACTTGATCTATCGTGCATGTGGCAGTAATTAATAACCAACTTGATCTATCGTGCATGTGGCAGTAATTAATAACCAACTTGATCTATCGTGCATGTGGCAGTAATTAATAACCAACTTGATCTATCGTGCATGTGGCGTAATTAATAACCAACTTGATATATCGTGCATGTGGCAGTAATTAATAACCAACTTGATCTATCGTGCATGTGGCAGTAATTAATAACCAACTTGATCTATCGTGCATGTGGCAGTAATTAATAACCAACTTGATCTATCGTGCATGTGGCAGTAATTAATAACCAACTTGATCTATCGTGCATGGGGCAGTAATTAATAACAACTTGATCTATCGTGCATGTGGCAGTAATTAATAACCAACTGATCTATCGTGCATGGGCAGTAATTAATAACCAACTTGATCTATCGGCATGTGGCAGTAATTAATAACCACGATCTATCGTGCATGTGGCAGTAATTAATAACCAACTTGATCTATCTGCATGTGGCAGTAATTAATAACCAACTTGACCTATTGCATGTGGCGTAATTAATAACCAACTTGATCTATCGTGCATGTGGCAGTAATTAATAACTGCAGGTGGATGATGCAAAAATATTATCGTGCTTCTGGTTTATCAAGACTGACAGGGACTGATTACCTTAAACTAATCCTCATCTTATAATAATATAATAATAATAATATCTTTATTTTCTACAAGTACATGTAAAAGATATGCAGATCATAACTGACATCAATGACATACTACTATATAGAAAGCCACTTGTTATGCTGATCATTTCCCACAAATTAGGTCAGTTTTGTCCCAGGATGCGACCCACATTAGTCCACTAACACCCAGGATGCGACCCACACCAGTCCACTAACACCCAGGTACCCATTTTAAACTGATGGGTGAACAGGGACAGGGACAGCAGATGTCTTATGAAAACATGTCCTTAAAGTTTTCCAGCCGTACCGAAGGAGATTCAAACCCCTGACCTCAGTGTGTGAGCTGAGTGCCCTACCGATCGAGCTACGGGACACCTTTCTTCTCTGTATCGGACTGCAGAAGCCGTTGGCTGGTGAAATGTTTCCTCAATAAAGATAACCAAACATTGCACATGTCTGGTGCATCGCCACGGACTGAGGGTCACCTTGTAATGGCGTTGCAGAGGTGATTTCTTACCCCCGCTTCTGTTGTCAGTCAGTGACTGTCTCTCAGTGGGATAAGTTTACCGCTCTGGCTGCTAGTGGTTGCTGGTGCATACTGGTCTAGTGAACTGTGAACATAATAACAATAATGATTGTCTGCGAGCTATGGATCAACTGCTTGAACTGTTATTGCTTCAAGGATCTTTTATGTTTGTTTGTGAACCCAAAACACCATTTTATGTGTGATTATGTTTTATCATGGGTCGATGCTGCCTCTGATCAGTTGTTGGTAAAACATTCTGGTGTTATCGACCCTTTTAGATGCGCCTTAACAATAATGAATAAAAATTAATTCAAAGAAATGGGATTCGCCCTGTTCCTCAGATCAAGCCTGAGAGAACATATTTCCCGCTCTCTGTCCCCAACGCATTTATTTCTTCTCAGGAATATAATGATAAAGAAATTATCAATACAGGAGTAACAGATAAGTGATATGAACAGTGATTATATGTAAACCAGTAAGGGAGGAAATGTTTAGTGAAAAACAGTGGTTTTGAATGCTAAGGAAGTAAACTTAGTAGTTACAATACTAAGTCGTATAGTAGGAAAGTAGACGTAATTTCGTGACAAGTTTTGGAGCGAGAAGTTAGGACTGCTTATCAGGGAACGGGTGGGGTTCGATCCCATGGCAAGTGTGTCTTAAAACACAGAGGCCAGTGCGCTAACACTGTGGTGTGTTACACCCTGGACATTAATCCTCTGATAAAAGTAAAGTCAGTCCAGCTTCTATATCACAACCATTACCTAAGAACATAATATATACAGCACTTGAGAAGAAGGAAGTCCCACTGGGAATCTTCATTGATCTACGCAAAACTTTTGATACAGTCGACCATGATTTACTGCTCACAAAATTAGCCCCTATGGTAAAAAGGGGCACCCACTCAACTACCTAAAGTCATACCTCACCAACAGAAGCCAATACGTGTACACAAATGGAGCGAACTCTTCCACACAACAAATTACAGTCGGGTCCCTCAAGGAAGTGTCCTGGGGCCACTCCTATTCCTCATTTACATAAATGACCTACCGAATGCATCACAACTACTCAAACCCATTTTATTTGCAGATGACACAACATATGTCTTCTCTCACCCAAATCCAGTTATACTGGCCAACACTGTTAATGCCGAATTACAGAAAATATCAGCCTGGATGACGACTAATAAGCTTACTCTCAATACTGACAAGACCTACTTCATACAGTTTGGAAGCAAACCACAAATGTTCCATTAACATAACACTCAATGGTACACCCATCACAAGACCACAGAGGAAAATTCTAAAGGGAAACCACCTTGACAGTAGCCTAAATTCCAAACACATATACAACAAATTTCCAAGAAAATCTCGAAGACAGTAGGCATATTATCAAAGATACGCTATTATGTACCACAATCAGCTCTCCTTGCACTATATCATTCCTTATCTACCCGTATCTCACCTATGGAATCTTGTGGGGATCAACAACGTTAAATCACCTTGGACCATCTAACACAAGAAAAGGCCGCAGTCAGAATGATAACAAATTCCCACTCTAGACAGCATACTCCACCAATATTCAAAAGTCTCAAACTACTCACCGTAAGAAAATTCATACTTACTCTTGTGCCTACTACATATATAAAACTTTACACTCTAATATAAACCCTCTGCTCAAAATTCTCCTCACCAACTTTAACAGGACCCATGACCACAACACAAGACACAGATCACTTTTTGATATACCCCGTGTTCATATCAACCTATGTAAAAATTCTATGTACATAAAGAGCCCCAGAATCTGGAATTCATTACCAGTAAATATTAAGATAATCTTGTCTGAAAATCAGTTTAAGACTCAACTCAAAACCACCTACTCACCCAAAACTAAATGATCATACTATAAACTACTCTGAAAAATGCTCATTATTACTTTCCTATACGATAATCTCAATTCTTAATAATATGTTACTATTATGTTACCCCCTACTCATATTATAAGTTAATGTCAAAAATGCTCAATGTTATTTTCCTTAAGATAATTTCAATTCCATATTATCATTCAAGAATCTTAACACCTGTAACAATCTAATATCATTATATATAATAATTTAAACAGTAAAATTTCATCATATTGTAATTTTGAAAATAATTTTTAACTAGAGTAAACTCAATAAATTTCTCTAATATTAAGTACATAGTCTTTAAGGACTAGAATAAGCTGCCCCTAATGCCATGGCATGTCAGTGGCTCTCCTTGCACTCAATTTACATTGTAACTACCGATACCTATGTAATCTGCAATCTGCAATGAAATAAAACTTTACTTTACTTTACTTTACTAATTTTCTACATATGTTACCCCACTAATATCCCTCTTGCCCCCATTACACAACCGGGTGTTTGGAAATTAATAAAATTTGACTATAAAAATAAACACTGCATATTTTTATAAGATAATTATTACTTATTATTTACATATATAATTTAATTCATCTTCAAGATAATGAGTAAAGTCTTACAACAATGGCAAGTCAAGAGTTAAGTAATATTTAAGTAATATTTACCCGATACACTAAAGAAGGAACACTTAGAAAATGTGAACCAAGTGCTGCTGGTACCATCTTGTAGGAAATGTAAATACAACGAAACCTTATTATACT
>WNWK01021989.1:0-33272 GCA_009830355.1 Cherax destructor
ACAGCCCTTTTTCCCCTTTATAAAAAGGGAATTAAACGCCTTCCAAATCCCTAGGTCCCTTTCCCTTTTTTCTTGATTTATTAAAAAAAAAAAATCCCAAACCCACCCAACCCCTACCCTCCCGCTAACATTTTTGTCATGATCTCATCAGTTCCATTGCTTTACCCCCCTTTCATTCTGGTAATGCCCTCATAATTCCCCCATTACACCCTTTGCCCTTTCACCCAAAAAGATGTTACCCCCCAGTGCATAAAATTTATTGCCCCCCTTTCTTCATCGTTTTTAAAAGGGTTTCCCTCAAAATTTTCCCCTGCCATCTACCCAATTCCCAGCCCCCCTTCTACTAACCCCCCTACTTTTTGTTTTTAACTGACAATTCATTTCGTCTCTAGGTTTTTAACTTGTTTATCTCACCCCAAAATTTGTTTATCCTCAGAAAATTCCTTGGGAATTCCCCTTCCCCACTTTTATCATTTGTTCCTTCCCCCTCTTAAAATTTTTTTTTTCCCTTCCATATATTCCCCCTTGTTATATTACTTGCTTTCAAAAAACCTCTAATTAAGATTTTTTTTCTTTTTTTTCCCCCTTTTTTCCCTCATTCCCCCAATACTTTTCCTCCTGCACCCCCCCTCCTATAGCCACAAACTTGGCCCTACATTCCAATACTGCATTTTTAAAACTATCCCACCCCTTTTCCTTCAACCCTCCCACTACCCATACCTTTCTGTTAATAGTTGTTTTTATATCTCACCCTAATTTCCCCATTTATTTTATAAACTTTCACACCTCTTTACTTGTTGTGCCATTTTTTTGTCCCATTCCTTTTTAATCTAACTGTATTATTGATAAGGGAACCCCCTTTTGGGGACGGCGCGGGTGGGCCAAATCGGAACCAAAGGGTTTTTTTTTTTACCCCGGAGGGCCCAACCGGAGTTGGGCGGGGTCGGATCCGTCCCAACCAGGTTGGGGGGGCCGCGGGGCGCCCAGGCACCAGTGTTTTGTTTCGTTTGCAACACACCCACGCAAACCCACGCTTTTTCCCCCATATACAGTAAAAACCTCAGACGATGGTCCCCAAAATCGCCCTTTTATGTAAGTTTATTTTTTAAATTTGCTTTGTAAGATTTTTTTGGGGGGTGTAAAAGGATTAGTCTATTTTACATTATTCCTTAGGGGGAAAAATTTTTGGGTAATGGCACTTGAACAGCATTCTAAGAAAAAATATCCCCCCAGGTACCACTGTAAAATTTACATTCCACCCTTTTTTTAGTGTTTGCAACTGCTAAAAAAGACCATGGGGCCCAAGAAAGCTCCTATGCCAAGCCTGTGGTAAAAAATTGGGGAGGAAGCATTCATGGGAGGAGGGATGCGGGGAGTGTGCGGGGATGCAGGGAGTGAGCAGGATGCAGGGAGTGTAGCAGGATGGGGGAGCAGGGATGGTGGGGGGAGCAGGGACAGGGGTAAACAAGGATGCGGGGGGAGGAGCAAGGATGCGGGGAGTGAGCAGGGATGGGGGAGTGAAAGGTTTTGGGGGAGTGAGCGGGATGCGGGGAGTGTAGCAAGGATGCAGGGAGTGTAGCAGGGATGCAGGGAGGTAGAAAGGATGGGAGGGCAGGCATGCAGGGAGGGCAGGATGCGGGGAGGTAGCAAGGATGCAGGGAGGGGCGGATGCGGGGAGGTGGGGTAAGTGTAGAAGGATGGGGGGGTGAAGGATGGGGAGTGGAAAGGATGGGGAGTGTAGCAGGGATGCGGGGAGGGGGCGGATGCAGGGAGGGTGATGCAGGGAGTGAGCGGGGATGCAGGGAGGGGAGAGGATGGGGAGGTGCGGGGGATGGTGCAAGGATGCGGGGAGTGTAGAGGCAGGGCAGGAGTGTAGTGGGATGCGGGGGAGTGGGCATTCTTAGGGGGAAATCTAAAGAAAAAGGCCAGAAACCCCCAGAAAGATTTGGTACCTGCAGTGTTAATAGAAGGGACCCCCCTTCCAAACACTACAGGTACCACCTTTCCCCCCTCCCGCCCCTTCAATAAATGTAAGTGATATTTTTTTACCCATTTATTTTTTTAATTTTTTTTAAAATTGTTTTAAATTTTAAAGTCAAAAAATCCAAAAAAATTTTATTTTAATACTTTTTGGGGTGGTTGGGGCGGATTAATTTTATTTCCCTTATTTCTTATGGGGAAAATAGAAGGGGTTCGCCAATCCCACCACTGAAAAAAAAAAATGCTAACCCCACTTTCAACATTTGAGTTACAAATTCGGAAAAAAGGGAAAAGACTCTTTTTAATTAAAATTAAACCTTAAAAGGTCCAAAAGATATATACTTAGTACTGCTACTGCCCCAAACGATATTTTACCTTTTTTTTTCCGCCCCCCAAATTTGGCACGACAACTTGAGATGCCCTTGAGCATAGGGTGTCTTTAAAACCTAAAAAAATATTAAAAAAACTGGGGCCACCTTTAGACCAGGCCCCAAGAGCCGCCAGAGAAACACTGCGGGAAAAAAAAAGGATTCACTGATGTCATCCTTTTCCCCCTCCCTTGAAGTGGGGGGGATGGGCGGCAGGGGTTTGGGGGCGCTGGCGCCCCCTTACCCGGGCCCCCTTTTTTTGGGGGGCAGCAGGGTTCCACCTGGGGTGGCAAGCAGGCCTGGTTGGCTCCCGGTTAAAGCAGCTGGGGTCAATTGGGGACTTATTTGTCTATCTTTTGCACCCGTTTTGTTCTATTTCACCCGGAAAAACTGAAAAACAATTTTACATAGTGTAAATTACCTAGGGTAACTAAAAATAAGACAAAGTGATAAAGTAAAATTAGACCCAGCTGGTTTTTATGAGTTTCTTCCCCTGAGACAAGGAAGAAAGCAAGGACACAGACAGACAGACAGGTTTGCCTAACAAATAAAGGGAAAAGGTAAGTCGTCAAAAATCATCAGTCCAATTTTTGGGCTGGGTAAGAAAGATAAGACTACCCCCCCCAAATTCACCATCATCATTAGTGGAGATCGGGTGAGATAAGGCAATACAAAATCTTATATTTAAGGGGAACTTTTTATTTTTATTATTATTATTATTATTAATAATATTATTTAAATATTATTATTATTTTATTATTATTATTATTAATACTAATAATATTATTAATGATTTTTATTATTATTAGTATTAAATTTTTATTAATATTATTATTATTATTATTAATATTATTATTATTATTTTTCATTATTACCATTTTTCAATTTTTATTTTTTTATGACTATCATTATTATTTTTACTAAGTACCTTTTTACTGTTTTTAAACCCCAAAATTGGTTTTGAAAAACAAAAACTAAATTTTAAAAGTAATTTCAGATCATAAAAATTTTATTTAAAATAAAAAAGAAAAAAGTATATCGGCAATTTTTAAAGGGGGGTTTCCCGTTGCCAAAGAAAATAACTTCTTCCCCCCTTCTGCAATTTTAAACCCCAATTTTTTTTTTTTTTTTTTTTTTTTTTAAAAAAAAAATTTTTTTTTTAAAATTTTTTTTTTTGAATTTTAAAAATATAAAAAAATTTTAAAGGAAAAAGGGGTTTTTTTTTAAAATTTTTTTTAAAAGGGCTTACCCTTTGGTTTTTTCCCCCCCCCCCTTTTTCCCCCCCCCCTTTTTTAAAAAAAATTTTTTTTTTAAATTAAAAAAAAAAAATTTTTTTCCCCAAAAAAAAAGTTTTTAAAAAAAAAAAAACCCTTGTTTTTTTCCCCCCGGGGAAAAAAAAAAAAAACCCCCTTTTTTTCCCTTTTAAAAATTTAAAAAAAAAAAAAATTTAAAATTTAAAAAAAAAAACCAAAAAAAAACCCCCAAATTCCCCCTTTTTTTTTTAAAAAAAAAAAACCCCTTTTTCCCCCGGGAAAAATTTTTTTTTTCCCAAAATTTAAAAAAAAATTTTTAAAAAAACCCCCCAAAAAATTTTTTTTAAAAATTTTAAAAGGGGGGGGGGGGAAAAAGGGTTTTTAAAAAAAGGGGCCCCCGGGCCCCCCCCAAAACTTTTTTTAAAACCCCCCAAAAAAAAAAAAATTTTTTTTTAAAAAAAAAGGGTTCCAAAGGGTTTTGGCCCCCCCCCCCGGGGGCCCTTCCAAAAAAAAAACCCCCCCCCTTTTTTTTTTCCCCCCCTTTTTTTTTTCCCAAATTTTTAATAACCCCTTTGCCCCCCCCCCCCAAAAAAACCCCCCCCAAAAAAAAAACCCCCCAAACCCGGGAAAAAAAGGGGCCCCAATTTTTTAAAAAAAAAGGTTTAAAAACCCCCCAAAAACCAACCGGGTTTTTTTCCCCCCAAAAGGGGGTTGTTTAAGTTTTAAACCCCCCCGGGGGGGTTTAAATTTCCCGGGCCCAAAAAATTTACCCCCCCAAAAAAATTTTTTAAAAAAAAAACCCTTTTAAATTTTCCCCTTTTTCTTTAAAAAAAAATTTTTTGTTTTTTTTCCCCCCCCCAAAAAATTTTTTTAAATTTTTTTTAAGGCCCCCTTTTAAAAACCAAGGGCCCCCGGGAAAAAAAGGAAAAAAAAAAAGGGGAAAAAAAGGGGAAAAAAAACCCCCCCGGCCCCCCCCCTTTTTTTAAAAAGGGGGGTTTTTTTTAAAAAAAAAATTTTTTAAAAAAAATTTTTTTGGGGGCCCTTTTTCCCCGGAAAACCCTTTTTCCCCAAAACCCCCTTTTTTTTTTTTTCCCCCCCCCGGGGGCCTTCCCCCCCCCCCCCCCCCCAAAATTTTTTCCAAAAATTAAAAAAGGGGGTTTTTTTTGGTTTTTTAACCCAAAAAACCCCCCTTTCCCAAACCCCCCCCCAAATTTCCCTTTTTTTAAAAATTTTTTTTTGGGGGCCCCTAAAAACCCCCCCTTTTAAAATAAAAAAAAAATTTTTTTTGGGGGGGGGTTTTTTTTAAAAAAAAAACCCCCAAAACCCCAAAAACCCCCGGCCCCAAAAAAGGGGGGGAAAAAAAAAAAAAATTTTCCCAAAAAAAAATTTTTTGGGGGGCCCCTTTTTAAAAAAAAAGGGGGGGCCCCCCCCCCAAAAATTTTAAACCCCCCTTTTTGGGGAAAAAAAGGCCCCAAAAAAAAAAAATTTTTTAAAAGGGGGCCCAAAAAAATTTTTTTTAAAAAAAAAAAAAAAAATTTTTAAAAAATTTTTTCCCCCCAAAAAAATTCCCCCCTTTTTTTTTTAAAAAAAACCCCCAAAAGGGTTTTTTTTAAAAGGGCAAAAAATTTTTTTTTTCCCCCCCTTTTTTTCCCTTTAAAAAACCTTTTTTTTAAAAAAATTTTTTTAACCCCTAAAAAATATTAAAAAAAAAAAAAAAAAAAAAAATTTCCCCCCAAACCCAACCTAACCCCAAATTAAATTTTTTTTTTTTATTTTTTTTGGGGGGGGGAAAAAAAATTTTTTTTTGGGGAAAAAAGGGTTTTCCCAAAAAATTTTGTTGAGAAAAGCTCCTGAACGGATTAATTACGTTAGTCGAGGGGCCACTGTACTAAAGATATTTTAATAATTATACTGTAATAAAAATTTTTAACCCTTTTTAAACCCTCCAAACATATATACGTTCGACCCCCCCAGTGCCCCAAGATTTTAAAAAAAAAAAATATAAAAAAAAGAACACTTTTTTTTGGCCGGACAAAAAAAATTGGGGTTAGTAGTTAAGGAGATATGAGGGGGAGAAGTTAAATTAAAGGGGCCCATCTGACAGCAACGGGAGCCCTGCCGCTGCAGAATTGTTCGATATTTTTTTTTTTTTTTTATTTTTTATAAAATTTTTTTATGATCTGAAAATTTTACAATTTCATATTTCCCCGGTTTTAAACCCAAAATCTGGTTCGACAGAAATTATTAGGAAACTAAAAATTGTACTCAAAAATAATAATAATGAAAAAGCATAAAATAATAATAATAAAGAATAATAAGGGATAATAATAATAATAATTTATTAATAATAATAATAATAATATTAATAATAATATTAATACTAATAATAATAATAATACGTATTAATAATATTATTAGTATTAATAATAATAATAATAATAATAATAATAATATTAATAATAATATTATTAATAATAATAATAATAATAATAATAAAAGTTCCCTTGAAGCCATTATATAAGATATGTATCGCTGCCTTATCTCATCTGATCTCCACTAATGATGACTGGTGACATTTGACGAGGGGTGAGGGGTAGTCTTATCTCTTCTTATCAGTCCAGTAATTAGACTGATGACATTTGACGAGCTTACACTGCTTCCCTTTATTTGTTAGGCAAACCTGTCTGTCTGTCTGTGTGTCTGTCTTTCTGTCTGCTTGTCTCAGAGAGTAGCTCATGAACCAACTGGTATTACGGAGATCACAAGCACATTATATCACTTTGTCTTGATTTTTTTAGTTATCCTAGGTAATTTACACTATGTATAATTGTATTTACGTATGTGTTCCTGTGAAATAGAGACAGAGACAGATACAGACAGAGATAGACAGCCAATCAAGTACCCAGCTGACCAGCCAGCTGCTGGCCAGCCAGGTGGCCAACCAGCTGCTTGCCAGCCAGGTGGCCAACCTGCTGCTTGCCAGCAAGGTGGCCAGGTAGGCAGGCAGCCAGCTGGCCTGCCAGCCTGCCGACATCACTTTCCACTTCAAAGGGGAGTGTTAATATGACATGACATCAGTGAATCCTTGGTGTTTGCCGCAGTGTTTGCTCTAGCTGGCGCTCAATTTAACTGGTGCTCCCACAAGGTACTAAGTGGTCCCAGATTTTTTTAATATGGTGCACACCGAGTGTTAAGACACATTCTATGCTCACCAGGCATCTCAGGCCAATCGTGCCAAATTTGGAGGCAGGAAAAATAAAATGTAAATATACGTTTGGGGCAGTAGCAGTACTAACGTATATATACGTTTGGACCGTTTAAGGATTAACTAACTTTAATTAACACAGCAGTCTGTTCATATTTCCGAATGTTCGTAACTCAAATGTTCGTAAGTAGGGTAGCATTTGTATTTGTTTTACATGATGGTAGGATTGGTCGAACTCCGATTCTATTTTCCCCATAAGAAATAATGGAAATAAAATTAATCCGTCCCAGCCATCCAAAAGTATTAAAATAAAATATTTTTTAGGACTTTTTGACATTAAATTAAACAATTTTATAAAAAAATTAAGAAATAAATAGTACAATAACATGTCACTTACATTTATTGAAGAGGACGGGAGGAGGGGAGAAGGTGGTACCTGCTAGTGTTTGGAAGGGGAATCCCCTTCTATTAACACTGCAGGTACCAAGTTCTTTTCTGGGGTTACTGGCCTTTTTCTTTGAATGCTACACTCCCTGCATGAATGCTACACTCCCTGCATGCCTACTACACTCCCTGCATGCCTACTACACTCCCTGCATCCTTGCTACACTCCCTGCATCCCTGCTACACTCCCTGCATCCCTGCTACACTCCCTGCATCCCTGCTACACTCCCTGCATCCTTGCTACACTCCCTGCATCCTTGCTACACTCCCTGCATCCCTGCTACACTCCCTGCATCCTTGCTACACTCCCTGCATCCTTGCTACACTCCCTGCATCCTTGCTACACTCCCTGCATCCTTGCTACACTCCTGCATCCTTGCTACACTCCCTGCCCTCCTTGCTACACTCCCTGCATCCTGCTACACTCCCTGCATCCTGCTACACTCCCTGCATCCTTGCTACACTCCCTGCATCCCTGCTACACTCCCTGCATCCTTGCTACACTCCCTGCATCCTGCTACACTCCCTGCATCCGTGCTACACTCCCTGCATCCCTGCTACACTCCCTGCATCCCTTTCTACACTCCCTGCATCCTGCTACACTCCCTGCATCCCTGCTACACTCCTGCATCCCTCCACTCCTGCATCCCTGCTACACTCCCTGCATCCTTGCTACACTCCCTGCATGAATGCTTCACTCCCTGCATATTCTTTACCACAGGCTTGGCACTAGGAGCTTTCTTGGGGCCCATGGTGGCTTATTTAGCAGTTGCAAGCACTAAAAAGGCTGGAATAATGACAATATACAGTGGTACCTCGAGTTACGATATTTTTTCGTTCGAGAATGCTGTTCAAGTGCCATTACCAAACGAATTTATCCCCATAAGGAATAATGTAAAATAGACTAATCCTTTTACACCCCCAAAAATATACTTACAAAAGCATTTAAAAAAATAAACTTACATAAAAGGGCGATTTTGGGGACCATCGTAACTCGAGGTACCACTGTATATGGTATGAATGCGTGGGTGGTGCGTGGGTAGTGTTCGCTCGCTTGTAAACAATAACACACTGAGTGCCTGGGCGCCCAGCTTGGCCACGGCCACACGCGTACGCGTTCGGGACGGATAGCCGACTCGCCGAACTCCGAGTGGCCGCCTAATACCGAGTAAAAAATATTGTAAAAAAACCCGTCGAACACCGATTTGGCCGAGCTCCGACGCCGTCGAACACCGGGGGTTCATTATCTAGATGTAGCTACAGTTAGATTAAGAGGTAGATGGGACAAAAGGAAAATGGCAACAGCAAGTAAGAGAGGTGTGAAAGTTTATAAACTAATGGAGGAAGTTAGGGTGAGATATAAGCAACTATTAACAGAAAGGTATGGGTAGTGGGAGGGTTGAAGAGGGATGGGATAGTTTTAAAAATGCAGTATTGGAATGTGGGGCACAAGTTTGTGGCTATAGGAGGGTGGGTGCAGGAGGAAAGGAGTGATTGGTGGAATGAGGTAAAGGGTGCAATAAAAGAGAAAAATGTAGCTTATGAGAGGTTTTTAGAAAGCAGAAGTAATATAACAAGGGCAGAGTATATGGAGAGTAAAAGAAAGGTGAAGAGAGGTGAAGGAGAGCAAATGATAAGAGTGGGAGAGGAACTGTCAAGAAATTTTGCTGAGGATAAGACAAATTTTTGGAGTGAGATAAACAAGTTAAGAAAGCCTAGGGAACGAACTGAATTGTCAGTTAAAAACAAGAGTAGGGGAGTTAGTAGAAGGGGAGCTGGAGGTATTGGGTAGATGGCAGGAATATTTTGAGGAACCTTTAAATGTCGATGAAGAAAGGGAGGCAGTAATTTCATGCACTGGCCAGGGAGGTATAACATCTTTTAGGAGTGAAGAAGAGCAGGATGTGAGAGTGGGGGAGGTGCATGAGGCATTACTTAGAATGAAAGGAGGGTAAAGCAGCTGGAACTGATGAGATCATGACAAAAATGTTAAAAGCAGGGAGAGATATAGTGTTGGAATGGTTGGTATTTTTGTTTAATAAATGTATGAAAGAAGGGAAGGTACCTAGGGATTGGCAGAGAGCGTGTATAATTCCTTTATATAAAGGAAAGGAGACTGTAAAAATTATAGGGGAATAAGTTTACTGAGTAGGGTTATTATTGAAAGAATAGAGGTAAGACAGAAAGCAGGATTGCAGATGAGCAAGGAGGCTTTAGAATGGGTAGGGGATGTGTGGAACAGGTGTTTACATTGAAGCATATATATGAACAGTATTTAGATAAATGTAGGGAAGTTTTCATTGCATTTATAGATTTAGAAAATCCATATGATAAAATAGATAGGGGAGCAATGTGGCAGATATTGCAAGTGTATGGAATAGGTAGTAAGTTACTAAATAGTGTAAAGAGTTTTTATGAGGATAGTGACGCTCAGGTTAGGGTGTGTAGGAAAGAGAGATATTACTTACCAGTAAAAGTAGGTCTTAGACAGGGATATGTAATGTCACCATGGTTGTTTAACATATTTATAGATATTTTTTTTTTTATTAACACATCGGCTGATTCCCACCAAGGCAGGTTGGCCCGAAAAAGAAAAACTTTCATCATTATTCACTCAATCACTGTCTTGCCAGAGGGGTGGCTTTACACTACAGTTATAAAACTGCAACATTAACACCCCTCCTTCAGAGTGCAGACACTGTACTTCCCATCTCCAGGACTCAAGTATGGCCTGCTGGTTTCCCTGAATCCCTTCATAAATGTTACTTTGCTCACACTCCAACAGCACGTCAAGTATTAAAAACCATTTGTCTCCATTCACTGCTATCAAATACGCTCACGCATGCTTGCTGGAAATCCAAGCCCCTCGCACACAAAAAATCCTTTACCCCCTCCCTCCAACCTTTCCTAGGCCGACCCCTACCCTGCCTTCCCTCCACTACAGATTTATACACTCTCGAAGTCATTCTTTTTCGTTCCATTCTCTCTACATGTCCGAACCACCTCAACAACCCCTCCTCAGCCCTCTGGATAATAGTTTTGGTAATACCGTACCTCCTCCTAATTTCCAAACTCCAAATTCTCTGTATTATATTCACACCACACATTGACCTCAGACATGACATCTCCACTGCCTCCAGCCTTCTCGTTGCAACATTCATCACCCATGCTTCACACCCATATAAGAGTGTTGGTATAACTATACTCTCACACATTCCCCTCATTACTTCCACGAACAAAGTTCTTTGTCTCCACAGACTCCAAAGTGCACCACTCACCCTTTTCCCCTCATCAATTCTATGATTCACCTCATCCTTCATAGACCCATCTGCTGACATGTCCACTCCTAAATATCTGAATAAATTCACCTCCTCCATTCTCTCTCCCTCCAATCTTTCGTCACCTAATCTTTTTGTTATCCTCATCACCTTACTCTTTCCTATAGATGGGGTTATAAAAGAAGTAAATGCTAGGGTGTTGGGGAGAGGGGTGGGATTATGGGAAATCAAATACAAAATGGGAGTTGACACAGTTACTTTTTGCTGATGATACTGTGCTTTTGGGGGATTTTTAAGAAAAGTTGAAAAGGTTAGTGGACGAGTGTGTAAAGGTAAAAAGTTGAAAGTGAACATAGATAAGAGTAAGGTGATGACAATATAAAACAATTTAGATAAAGAAAAATTGGATATCTCATTGGAGGGAGGGAGTATGGAAGAAGTGAATGTTTTCAGATAATTGCTAGCTGACTTGTCAGCGGATGGAATTATGAAAGATGAGGTTAACCATAGAATTGATGAAGAAAAAAGAGTGAGTGGTGCATTGAGGTATCTATGGAGGCAAAGAAGGGAATGTATGAGAGTATAGTGGTACCAACACTCTTATATGGGTGTGAAGCATGGGTTGTAAATGCTGCAGCGAGGAGGCGGCTGGAGGCAGTGGAGATGTCGTGTCTAAGGGCAATGTGTGGTGTAAATATTATGCAGAGAATTCATAGTGTGGAAATTAGGAGGAGGTGTGGAGTTACTAAAAGTATTAGTCAGAGAGCTGTTGAGGTGGTTTGGTTATTTAGAGAGAATGGAACAAAGTAGAATGACTTGGAGAGCGTATAAATCTGTAGGGAAAGGAAGGCGAGGTAGGAGTTGTTTCCTAAAATAGTGGAGGGAGGGGGTAGAGGAGGTTTTGTGGGCGAGGGGCTTGGACTTCCAGATAGGAGTGGAGATGAATGGTTTTTGGGACCTGACGAGCTGTTGGAGTGTGAGCTGGGTAATATTTTGTAAAGGGATTCTGGGAAACCGGTTAGCCGAACTTGAGTCCTGGAAATGGATTGTACAATGCCTGCACTTTAAAGGAGGGGTTTGGGATATTGGCAGTTTAGAGGGATGTCTAAGCTGTCGTATCTGAGTGCCTCTGCAAAGACAGTGATTATGTATGAGTAATGGTGAATGTGGTGAATGATGATGAAAGTTTTTTTTCTTTCTTTCTGGGTGACCCTGCCTTGGTGGCAAACGGCTGATGTGTGAAAAAAAAATTCTATTCTATCAAATGATATCAAGAGACAACTAATAAAACTAACATCTCACCCTCCCTATTTTAAACCCAACAATAGGTCACTGCACAGACCCATTCTCTCACATCTAGGCCAAAATTTACTGCTCACAGCTCACCTGGGAAAGCTATGCATCAATAACATAAATCTACATGACAGCCACTGAAAGGGTTAATAAGATATGCTAAACTGAATAGGAATCAAGCAGCACCTAGAGAATGCTAGTTAATCAGGTCTGATATAAGAGCATTTCATCAGCATCATGGTGCCTCCACTGAAGGGGCCTAATAAAAGAACTTACAATATACAATGATGAAAAAAACTTAACATCAAACCTTGTATTTCCCATTATAGATCGTATAATAAACAACCTTTCAGTAATCATTATAGATTGCATAATGAACAACTTTTTCTAATCTGTCACAGATATTATTAACACACTGGCCATTTCACAACAAGGTAGGGTGACCCAAAGAAAAAAACACATTCACTATAATGCACTCTCTAGTTGTCTTTCCAGAAGTGAAAGGACATCACATTTGAAATGATGCTCATATCCACTGCATTCCCATCCATACATCTATGCCAGTCAAATTAAAGTTAGTTTTGAGATCTTGACCAAAATAACCACACACATAAGTAACTAGCTTCTTTGTATCATTTAGTAACTGAAGATTGTTCTCTCCTGCTAATTTTATCTTGAACATCAATAGTTAGCTGACTTGTTTCATGGCCAGAAAAATAAGAAAGAAACAGAAGATAATTAAGAGAACAAATCATTAAGTAGTTAAAAAATAGTAAGCATAAATGAAAAAAAAATGACGATTAGTAATAACATCAGCACAACTATACATAATATTAATTATTGCAGTTTTTTATATATAATATGAAGCTAAAGCTAAAAAAAAACTTGTCACATTCTCAGTTTAAACTTTAACAGATAAACATGACAAAATATTACACAACTTAAAATCAAATGTATGGGAACTACCAACAGTCCTATAACAACAAATGGGTTGACATGCAACCTAAGTTGTGCCTGTCTGATACAAATCATGATTAGCATTAAACTAAAAGTTTTACATGTTAAAATGCAATATCAATTGTGCAATACTGTACCATACTGACCCTTGATGCTAGTGAAGGGTTCTTGATCCAAGGAATTGGAGCTACCTTCCCCTTCCTCTGATCAAATCTGATTATCTCCCATTCCCAGGTGCTGTATAACAACTATGGTTTTAGTGCTTCCCCATGAATAATGAACCACACTGACCAAATACACAAACACTCAGCTGTTCATATTATTACTGAGGTTTGAGGCCACACTCAGCTAAATTTAAATTAGAGTACTGTATAATAAAAAAATAGTGAAGCACTTCTGGTATATTAACAAACTTTTTCTAGCACAGAACTCCTGGTCTGGCACATTGGAACATATAGGAAGGGCTACCAAAGCATTAATTCTATTAAGATGATAAACTAATTTATCATTTTACCGAACTTGTCAGGACCTGAAGTTATGTCAAATTCCAAAAATCCATATTAATGTCAATAACAATTAAAGAGTAATGTTTATGCCCATAAAAATATAAACTGTAATTAATAGCAAATTCTCTAAATGCCCTCCAAATTCTTTGATGCAGTCATTTCCTTTATGTGGTTTAAGCATCATTTGTAGTAATGACGTACCTGTGACAGCTTCTGAGGATTCATCTGTTTTCACAGCCCAGCCTTGGGCCACTTTCCTGACAGCCTAAGTAGCACTCACAACCTGGCTGAGCTAACACTCATTGATGTCTCCAAAAAAATAGCCTTTACACTGCACCCTACTTTAAAAATTGCAATCGACTATCATTATTCAATATGTGCCCCTCCTACCAAAATAAATCAGATGAATCAAGTACAAAGTTGTCCATTCACACATGACGACTTACGTATAAGTCTGAACTCTAAACCCAATTTCTTTTAACACTTCGCAAGCTTCACTATATTTACCAGTGTTCTTACCAGTCTCTCCAGTTTTCCTTCTGAGCAAGTCAACAAAACATTGTCTATATACAGCAATTAGATGTCTTCCTCACACTTGTTCTATACTACTGCTACCTCTTACCAATTTCTTTCATGAACATTCTACCTTTAAAATTTTATAAATTTTAATGTGTACCATTGTTGTATACTCGCTTGCATTCCTGTAGGAAAACTTGTTATTGTCCTTATTTGTATTAGTCTTTTTCTAAAATCCTCAACTATCCCTTTTTTTTCAATTCACTGCTTTATTATTATTTTATACCAGCATTTTTTACACCCTACTTAGGTACTTAGATATCAGATTTTTTAGCTGATGATATCAATGATACTTTTTCAATAAAACTTTTAAACATTTTGTTGTTATACACTGAAGATGGCTGGTAGCAAACTTCTGAATAATAGATGAATACCAAACTGCTTAGGATATAAATGACAAAGGGTTTAAAGGAAATAATTCTAAAAAGTAAAACCAAACAAGGAGAAGGAAACAAGTACAGTGGTACCTCGGTATACATCGGCTTTGGAATAAGTCAAACTTGGTATATGTCCTGTTTGGCTGCGAAAATTTTTGCTTGGTATACGACCCTTTGTTTGGAATACGACTTGCGTGCTAAAACTTGTATGGATCCAAATGAGTCATGACACCGTGTAAAAAGTTATTTAGAGGAGAAAAACCTGCCTCTGAAGGCCCTCCTCATAATGAACAATGTTCCAGCTCACCCTCCAAGCTTGCAGAACTATGTGCTGCCGGAGTTTGACTTCATCACTGTAAAGTTTCTCCCCCCTAATATGACTCCTCTCATTCAGCCCATGGAATCAGCAGGTCATCAGTAATTTCAAGAAACTCTACACTAAAGCACTATTCCAGAAGTGTTTTGAAGTGACCTTTGACAGAGTTAACCCTGAGAGAGTTTTGGAAAGATCACGTTACTATCGCCCATTGCATAACTCTCATTGACAAAGCCTGGCAGGAAGTTTCATACAGAACAATGAACTCTGCTTGGAGGAATTTGTGGCCAGAAGCAGTGGCTGAAAGGGACTTTAAGGGCTTTGAGGCTGTGTCAATAGTGGAGGATATTGTCTCTCTGGGCAGGTCTATGGGTCTGGATGTGAGTAATGGTGATGTGGAGGAGTTAGTGAAGGGGCACAGGGAAGAGCTGACCACTGAGCTGCAGGGACTTGAGAAGGAGGAGCATAAGACTAAGATGGGTGCACTCTCTTCAGGCTCGGAAGAGGAGATAGAGGAGGCCCCTACTTCATTAATCAAGGAAATCTTTGCCAAAATAGATGGACGTCAAAAAACTTTGCAGAGAAGTACCACCCCAACAAAGCCCAAACAAGCCGTAATACCATTGTCTGGAATGACCAGACAATGTCACATTTCCAAAACATCCTGAGGAGAAGGCAGAAGCAAAGTTCTTGGACAGATTTTTAGTAAAAGTCAAACCTGGTGAGCTTCAACTAGGTCCAAATAGGGAAAAGAGACAGAAAAGAGAAGGGGACTCTCCTTCCAAACAATAACATTTCCTCCTCCTCCCTTATCAGCACTATCCTAGTAGGTACTCAAGACTCTTTTCAGCAAAGTAAACCAAGGTTTAATTTGCATTTATTTCATCTAATTCTTTTGTATTTATGTATGTATTTTAGTATTAAGCAGTGTTTAAATTACATATTTTAGTATTAAGCAGTGTTTAAATTACATATTTTAGTATTAAGCAGTGTTTAAATTATTTTATACAACCCCATCAATGAATAATATGCCAATAACAATAGGATTTTTTTTTCATGGGAACGAATTGTTTTCCCTATATTTCTTATGGGAAAATTTGTTTGGTATACGTCCTGTTTGGTATAAGTCCAAGGTCCTGGAACGGATTAAGGACGTATACCGAGGTACCACTGTACCATAATAAAAAACTGAAGATATGAGGGAGAAAATTATTTGTTAAGTTTTCATAAAATATTTAAAATAAAATGTAACAATTTTACCCACCTTTCCATGCATGCCATCATCAACATCAACAAGCAGGTCATCTGAACTCAAAGAATCCAAGTCAGGGACTCTTCCTGGTGAATATCTTGCACCAGCACAGCTGTCCAGTCTTTTCTGCTCATCAATCTGATCACGAGAACTGCTCAAGCGACCACTGGCCTGACTTTCTTGCCCAGTAGAAACTGGCAAGGTGGACGATGCAGATGAAGTTGCAGCAATGCATGCCGATGCTAAGGATGCTGATGCAAGGTCCAGGTAAGGATTGGCAGCATTAGACCTTGTGGTGGAAGCACCCATGGATGTGTGGCTCATTGAAGGAAATGGAGGAATAGGTGGGGCACATCCTGTGGGATGGTGAGCTTCAGTAAGCTTAGATTTGATACACGTTAATAATGAAGTGTCTTAGATAATAGCCAGAAAAATGACTTCTTTTACTGCAAGATCATTTACTACTTAATAATGAATAAATAACATAAATATGCAGGTACATATAAGAAAAGCAGGCAACAGATACAGGGACACTTGCTCCACTCAACTGTCCCCTCACCACATTTACAGAACTCTTAACCAATTTCTTATTTACATCATTCTACTGAATTTGTTTCCAGTATATTTACTTTTAGTTTATTCCTGACCTCAAGTTTTGCTACTTTGAGCTCAGTTTCAACCAATTTTCAGTACTAAAACCAATCAAAATCATCTCTATTTCTGTAATATTTCTTTCATTCAATCAAATGAGACCAAGAAAATGAGAATACAACCATAAATACTATATGAAAATACAACTCAAAGTTGCTGTTTTAACCCTTTGACTGTCGCAAGCCCTATTCTGAAACTCATTGTCGCAAAATATTCGAAAAAAAAAAAATTCTTATCAAAATGTTAGGATTATTTTGCAGTGTGTTTAAAGCCTAAAAAATTTTTTTGCGATCAGTACTTACCGAGATATAGTGCCGTAAAGTTGGAAGAAAATGAGCCGCGTATGGCAACAGCGGCGAATGCCGCTCACCAGTACACTTATATTTACTCCCATTTGAAGGTTTCTTGTATTTTCCAATATTTTTTTTTCCAAGTAACTTATGTGGCCTGTGAGACCAAAGTAAGGTGCAATGTACATATATACAGTGGTCCCTCGGTTTTCGCCGAAAATTCGTTCCAGAATGCTGCTCAAGTGCCATTACCGAACGAATTTACTTCCTTAAGAAATAATGTCACGTAGGTTAGTCTATTTCAGACCCCCAAAAATACACTTGCAACAGCACTTACGAAAATACACTTACATAAATGTTCGAGTTTGGAGATGCACGAAAACCGAGGGACCACTGTACACTCGTTGTATGCAACACAATAACCGCACAAACATTATTATCATTATATTATTTACAAAACTTGTTTACACAAACAATACAAATTTTTTTTATTACTATTGTTCTATAATATATACGTATACACATATACAGTGGTACCTCGGTTAACGATCGTCCCCAAACTCGCCCTTTTATGTAAGTTTATTTTTTTTAAATGCTTTTGTAAGTGTATTTTTGGGGATCTAAAAGGACTAGTCTATTTTACATTATTCCTTATGGGGATAAATTCGTTTGGTAATGGCACTTGAACAGCATTCTGGAACGAAAAAATATTGTTAACCGAGGTACCACTGTATAATGACTGGACACTTTCCTACAACTGCTATTAGCATCTGGAAGCTTGGTGTGGTGTGTGTGTGGATATCTAAATATGCTGAGTCAGGGTGGGGCTGCTGTCAAAATGACATATTATACCATCATTCACCACCCTCACTGCCTGTCAACACCCATGGGGTTCCAGGCTGCCTTCCCCACCATCCTAGCTTCTTTCCTACCTACCTACCTTCCTTTCTTCCTTCCTTCATTTCTTTATTCCTTCCTTTCTTTCTTCCTTCCTTTCTTACTTCTTTCCTTCCTCTCATCTCTTCCTTTCTTCCTTCCTTCCTTTCTTTCTTTCTTTCTTCCTTATGAACTGCATGCTGCAGGATTTGTTTTATATGGTGCACACTTACCACATAGATGCATTCTCTCATACCTAGGCCCAAATTTACCGCTCACAGCTTATCTGAGTGAGCTGAGCGCATGACGTAGTACTACGGCTCGGACCCTGGCTTCAAAGCCGTAGAACTACGGGATAGACCCTCAAAGGGTTAAAGAAGGAAAGAAGTTTTGAGATTTGAAGAGAAAATTGACATAGTAAATCACTCAGCACAAATAAATACATACTTAACATAAATAACAGCAGAAATACTTCACCTGGTAAATGCAAAAACATGACGTTAGGTTGTGGTGTCACTTTTAGAAGCTACATACTATAAGAAAAAAATATTTTATAAAATATTTCTTAAATCAGGTTTTCTATATACAGAAGCATTACATTTAAAGGACAAAAAAAACAAGCAAACTGATTTTCTCAACTACAAAACAGGAAGTAAAACAAATATCTCACCTATGACAAAGAAAGGAGTCACACGTGGACAGGCAGGCAGGCAGGAAATTGGGCGGGCATCAGGCATGTAGGCAGCACATAAAATGCATTCTGCTCACAAGTCACATAACATAAAGCAGGTTCAGAACTGCTGTAACTTGGGGAACAGAGTTACAAATGTGTGGCATCAGCAGACGTCAGACACATGCAGCAGTGACAAGAAGAATGAACATCAATTTTATGAGCTCACAACACCATAAACCTCATTCAGTCCATATGAGGTAGGGTGTGATACATTTAAGGCTGAATAGCAGTTAGTTTATGAATAAGATCACAGGAAGCTTACTTGTGCAAAAGCACACAAACATGACTACACGTTACAGTAATCTGTGAGAGCTACCACAAACAACTACATCAAGAAAAGAGCTCTGTCAGGTACTAAATATCTGTTATACTGATTGACATACTGATGAAAATCAGAACCAGGATATTTTTATACACTGTTAATCTGGCTCAGTGACAATGACATTCAGTAAAAAGAAGTATACTGCAATATGCTGGCATCTCCCCAGTACACTAGAGGAGGATCTCACCGAGTTCTTCATCTCGTCTCGGTGTACTAGGGGTGCTGAAAGCACCCCCAGCCCCCCCTAATCCACTACTGCTATGTGAATGAGCTGTAGACGCCTGTGTACTGTGGACCATACTGGCGCTGCTGATGCTGCTTCGGCCATCCAAACTGCAATCAACAAATGCTAATTCAGAAGACAGAATTTGAAAATAATCTCTAAAGTCAAACAGCAATCTTTACAAGCATACCATAACACACACAAGAAAATAAGTCTATGGAACATTATATGTTTTCCACCTTTTAGAAAATAGCAAACCTATTTATATTTTTCTGAAAGTCTATTCAATCAGGTTTCAGCAGCATTCATTTTTAATTGCTGATACACAGGATACACTTCACAGATTAAAGTTGAAACTTATAGTTAATTAAGATAATATATTTTGTCATAACCCAGTTGCTGGTGACTATTTTTGCCACAGAACTATAACTGGCCCTAGAAATTTATGTTACTGAGTCTTGTAACAAAGACCTAAAATTACTCTTAATAAAAGTTATATCTAGTACTGTATGCTGTCAAATACATTACATTTTCAGCACTATAATGGAAGAGACATTTTCAATGAACTACTTGGCACTCTCCTTTCTTGAAAACTGGGGCTGCATTTGCTGTTTTGCACACCTCTGGAAGTTGCCCTGTGTTGACAGACTTGATGATTATTGCTAGAGGCACGCAAACAGTGCCTCTGTTTCCCCTCTCAAGACCTATGGAAAGTTATTGTCTGGTCTCACTGCCTTTGATGTACCTAAACTCATAGCAGCTTCACCTCTTCCCCAAATGTGTGTATTGTGTCCAACATTCAATGGTGCACTCTACCACTTCGGTTTGCTGATAGCCTTCCTGTCTCCTCCGAGAATCCTTCTTAAATCTCTTGCTAGGCTCCTCACAGACTACCCGGTCATTCCTTGTGAGTCCCCTCCTCCCTTCTTCAGCCTGACTGCCTGGTTCCCAACTGCTGTCTTCCTCCTAATTTGACTTTCGATGCTATGTCATTCTCAAATTGTCGTTGAGCCTTTCTTCTTATCCATGCATACCCATTTCTGGCTCTTCAGCTTAGCTCCTTTATTTCCCCAAGTTCTTTGCTTTCTACACTTTTTCAATGCTCCAGCACATTTGACATTGGCACCTCTACACCTCTGGGTACACCATAGGTTCACTCTGTTCTTCCCGTTGTTTCTATTGCTCCTGGACATGAATTTCTCCTCTGCCTCCTTGCACTTTCCAGCCACATACTCCATCTCATTTACTGTCTTCTCTCTAATTATCTTTCCCACTGCACCTCATACAGGAAAGGCCTCATGCCTGTGTAGTCTCTCTTTTGAACTTTGGCTTCTCACATACTTCCCACTCTGTCTCTCCACTGTAACTTCCACATTCAAAACTCAGAACCCTAGCACCAAGGGGCCTTTCATGTGTGCATAGATGTGTGTGTGTGGGGGGGGGAAGGGGGGAATGTATGCATGCATCCTCTTATTCTTGAATAATTTTACTTTACCTGTTTTTGTATTTTTGTTAAAACATCAGTTCCAGCACAATGTTACTCTATTCTAAATTATGTAAGAGGCACCTATTTTCAGTTTGATAAATAAGCCAACAATTAGGTTTTTAAATTTTTAAAAAACTGTATATTATTCAGGCTTCCTCAATACCAAACAAAATTTCTCAAAAACTTTTAATACATGGTATATATACTGTATTAGATTATGATTCAGATATTGACACTTTTCAAAAGCAATCCTCTTGTTGCTATTATCTATAAAATTTCTTTACGGTATTTATCATATACACACTGCCTTACAATATAGAACACACAAGGTACGTATATGGCAATGTATATCCTATAAGGTGAAAGTGAGTTAACTATACACTGACTATATTAGTTCTCTGTAAGAATAAATATTCAACATTCAACAGGATGAAAACAATTTGGATATTTCAAGTCCAGGTAGACACTCTTCAGGAAAGGAGGGTTTCTAGCTAGACTGAAAATATTGTCAATTTTCATACTGTTCAAAGGAGTTTATTCCGATAAGCTAGTATAGCATATAGCATGTTAAGAAAGCTATATGCAGTGGACCCCCGCCTAACGAGCACCCTGGAAATCGTACAATTATGTAAGTATAATATTGTAAGTGCTTGTGGAAGTGTATTTTTGGGGGTCTGAAATAGACTAACCCACGTGACATTATTTCTTAAGGAAGTAAATTTGTTCGGTAATGGCACTTGAGCAGGCTTCTGGAATGAATTTTGCTCGTTAGGCGGGGGTCCACTGTATTTCCTATAAAATACATAATCATCTATTACCTTTTACCAATGGTCAGAGAGTTTCTCATGAGAGCTTTCTGGTACAAAGCCTCTTTTTCCTCCGCTCGTCTTTGAAGAACACGTATCATGGCATCGCGCTCTGCTATGAGACTTTCCAGTTCACGGTTCCTAAGGGTTAATTTTCAATCATGTTTCAAGTTGGTTACTTTTCACTGCTAAAAAATTAACAATAATGAGTATGCACAAAACAGAGTCCAGGGAAATAAGTGCTCAAAGTTGGTGTATAAACATGGAAATAATGTGATGGGTGGGAATGTAGAAATTGTACACAAGAAGAGGAGGAAAGAAGCCAAACTAAAGCAAGCAAGCATGAATCTAGGTAGCCAAAGTGTGATTAAGCAGGAAAGAGCATATTTAACAAACCATATATGAACAAGCAAGATAACAAAGTAATACAAGAAATGTTAAACTAAGATGATGACGGAGAAGTCAATAATGATATCACATGATTGGACATATACCCCACATACAAGAGTGCCTCTATTGTACTGTACTAAGAAAATGAGGAATGGAAAAAAAGCCATACTTGGTGCATAATAATTTTGATCACACATTTATGTACAGTACAGTATTCAATACCAAATGTTTCAGTAAAAGAAAAATGATCTACTGTCATAGTTAATTCATCTCTTAAAAGTCTTTTCCTGCCACAAAAAAAAGACCTCACCATATCTGTGTTGAGTGCAAACATATCCACCACTTTTTTATAAATTATATATATTCGCCTCACTCATATTAATTCTAGATTTTGGTAATAATATGCAAGTACACAAATTTATTCATTAAAATTTCGTGGATAATCTAACACACTTTTCGATCCAGTAGGCATACACTATACTGTTTCATTCCTTATAACCCACATATTTATGAATCACATTACAAAATCAATCTCCTTGTTTCCTAATACTTGTATTTAATTGATCTGCTTCCTTGACATATACTGTTATAAATAAACAAGCTGCAAATTTTAAATTATACAGCTGAGATGCAAAGAGCTTTATTACCTTAACAATCTTTTACATAAACTGTGCCAGTATTTAATGGACTGCATTAATTCCCTATCTGTAATTACTGTTATCTTTTTAAAATTTGTATGGGATGACCTGCAGCTCTTGGCCCCACCTCGTAATATATTGTAGCAAATATGTTAGTCTTCTTAAGTATCTCATTCATACACACACAACCCGCACATATAAAAGAGAGGAGCTTACGACGACGTTTGGCCCGACTTGGACCATTTACAAAGTCACACTAACACACAGAGACAGAGGAAGGGTATTTATAGGCAGGCAGACAGGGAGGGTACAAGAGAGTGGGGAAATGTAGGAGTAGTGGTAGTAGTGGTAGTAGTAAAGGTAGTAGTAAAGGTAGTAGAGTAGACAGTCATATGGGAAGGAGCACTGCTATGAGGCTAGCGACCCGCAAGGGAGGTACAGGAGGGAAGAAAAGCGAAAAATGAAGGAAAATACAAGGCAAAAGAAAGAACAGAAGAAAGGAAAACCCAAGGAGAAAAAAAGGAGAAGGGAAGATAAGACAGGAAGGAATCAGGTTAAGTCACGGGTGTTCTGAAGTTTAGAGCATTTAACAATGTAATGAGAGAGGAAAGCATCAACAGAGACAAAGCCAGGGCTAAGATTCATACAGGGAAGAAGTTGTGTATAAGGGAGGATTCAACCAGGCGGCGACATGAAAGTTAGACGTAGGGTAGACAGTTTTACAGAAGACCAATCAATGGGATGACTGTGATCTCTGACATGACAGAAAAGAGCATTATTAGTGTCGGAAAAGCTAACTACATTTTGTCCTCTGTCTCTGTGTGTTAGTGTGACTTGAAAATGGTCCAAGTCTGTAAACGTCGTTAGCTTCTTTTTATGGATGCGAGTTGTGTGTGTATTGTTCCAGTCACGGTATTGTGCCTTTTTTGTTATCTCATTCAGTTTTACATCATTTCACTAACCATTTCCTTTCTTGCATCACTTTCTAATGACTCAATTATTAAATCTTTCTACATTTTTTTACTTTATATCCTCATATGGAGAGAAGTTAATGAAAGTTGCAACTCACCAGACTTCTGGGAGGAGGACTCTCTTGACAGTTATATTATTACTATTATTATATTTTTATGGGAAGCATTAAGCCTGTAGGGGTCATGAAATGCCTGGAGAATGGGAGGTAATCTGGTTTGATCCAAAGAAGGGAAGGGTAACTCCAATTTCTTTGACCAAGAGCCTTTCACTGATATCAAGCCACCCTCCTTGAAGGGACAATCAGTTGTAGCGCTTTAACTCAACAAGTGTCAGCTCTTAACATACCATTATAAAGTTCCATTCTTTTACATTTGTGAAAGGCAATTTTTTATATACGTAATACTAGAGAAAGATTATCCAAGTACCATGCTTAAAAATAACTGAAACTATATGATTTTGTTTTGTTTGAGAACAATAATTACCTGGCCTCATACTCTGCTTGCTTCTTACTCATGGTGTGGAGCTCATCCATTTGTCGCAGTTTATCAGACTTTGCCTGAGCGATGTGGCGCTCACTCTCCTGGCTAGTCTTTTCTAAGGCAGCAATTTTTGCATCTCTGTATAGTAGCCATAAAAAAATGATATGTAAGAACTTTTCCACAATATAAATAATTGATGAATTCATTCCAGCTGCCAAAGAACACTACTGTATTGCTTATAAGATTCCAAAATTAAACTAGTGATACAGTAATGTGAATTTTAGTTGTGGGAAGTGTTAATGAATAAAAGTGTTAATAAATAAAAAAAAAAAAGCCAAGCAAGGTATACTTTGCAAGCAAATCCAACAGCAAGTTGCAGGGAGAAGTAATTCTTTATGTGAGACTCATTTATTTGCAGAGCTGCTAAAATGATTAAATGATATGGAAGAAGAAAAGCGGAGAACGAAAACCCGGTAATTATCCTAGTATAAAAAACCTGATAACAGAAGAGAAATTCACTAAAATAAAAAATAATGATACTGCCTACACAACCCAGAAAATACTGCACAAAACATTCTCTTAGAAGATTACAAAATTCCAAACTAAAAATGGAAGACAACAGATAACAGCATTGTACAGTACAGGACAAACTTGCTCAAAGGACTCTAGAGTAAGAGGCACATACAAGAGAGCTCAATGATTATATGTAAAATTCACATTGAGCAAACAGATAACAGAGTTTACCAGAAAAAAATATACTACATCTGATCTTTACAAACAATGAGTAACTAATTCGAGACATGATAATGTCAAATACAAAATAAGCTAATCACAATCTTACTGATGTACAATCAAGCATAATTTTGCATGCTTCCCAAGTAATACCAAACGTGAGGAAATTTGATTTTAACAAATGGGGAATTAATCAAGAAAAAATAAACAGCTGTCAGATATTTCTAGGGCAAACATCCTCTTTAACCCTATACCGCGCCGGCTCCTTGTCGCGGTAAAGAGGCTATCGGTCTGAGGAATTGGACCTCTTGGTCTTCTTCCTCAGACCAAACCTAATTACCCCCCAATCCCCCCTTCCCTTTCCCATCCTCCCTTCTCCCTTTCCTCCTCCTCCTCCCTCCCTTATTCCCATCCCATTTTTACCCTGTGAGCTTTTCTCCATGGGCATTCTGGTTCCTAGGTAGGGGGAAGGGTACCATGGTCCATCCCATTCCGTTGAGGTTCTTGGCAGTGGTGTAGTTTGCCGTGGGATCTGGATCACCTGGGGATGTCCCGATCCCTCTCCGGTCTCCCGGAGGTGGCTTTGGGTATCTTTCGGGCGACGGGTGTATCTCTGGTGGCCACCTTTTGGATTCCAGGGGTGGTGGCCGAAGGAGGTATGCTTTGTGGCGGGTATCCGGCTGCCCTCTCTTTTGTCCGCCGAGGTGGCTAGGTGGATGTGAGGTTGCTATCCCAGATTGCTGGTTTACTGGCATGAAGGGTAGAGTATGGCACGGGTTCCATGCAGCATCTGCACTACTTGCGGTGTTGAGGTCCTCTTGGGCGCAGAGGCGGATTTACGGCCCTTTCATTCCTCCTAGGAGATATTCCTCCACGTTCCCCCCTTTTTTTATTCTTTTTTTTTCTTTCTTTTTTTTTATTAAAAAGAAAAAGAAAAACGTAACCTAACCATGGATGCCCTAATCTGTGAACCTACCCCTTCTTGATACCGCACCCAGTTCTGACCTTA
This sequence comes from Cherax destructor, assembly GCA_009830355.1. Taxonomy (NCBI): domain Eukaryota; kingdom Metazoa; phylum Arthropoda; class Malacostraca; order Decapoda; family Parastacidae; genus Cherax; species Cherax destructor. Next base: position 25,413 of record WNWK01021989.1, read on the forward strand.
CCTCATTAATGGACAACTCTTCGGACACTTCTAATACCCTTGTATCTCTTGCTGGTGGCGGTTCGTCACCTGCTTCAGGTACCGGGGTTCTGACCGGCCCTTTTGACACGTCTGACCTTCGCTCTTCTCTGACCTTGATTCCGGCTTCTCCCTTAACGGTGCGGCAATTTTCGGATTGCTCGCCCATCACACGTCGGACCACGTCCGGTCCCACATCCAAACGACCAAGACCCTTACATGACGATTCGACACTTCCTACTCATTCATTTCAGAAACGACCAGCACGTCACGCACTCCCCTTAAACACTTTGTTTCACACTACTCAATGGACAAAGTTTTTTACTCTAAGACCGACTACTCCAACTACCTATCTTTCCAATCATAGTATTGGTAAAGCTCTCCTACGCCATGTAGGTAAAGATATCTCATTTCACGCTCTCAAGAGCGGCACTCGCATCATCACGGTCCAGAATGCTGGCCAAGCTCGTGATCTTTCTCTTCTTATGACCATAGATACTATTCCTATCACTATTGACAAGCATCATTCTCTCAATTCTTGTAGTGGTACTGTCATTTTACCCCACACCATTGTCCAATGGAATTTCCAGACATGTGGTGATGACATTTTGGAGCAGCTTGAGCTCCAAGACCTCCCTATCCTTAAAGTTGACACTTTTGTCCTCCCTGCCCGTAAGCGAAGACGTTATACTTGCAATATAGCTCGTTTAACATTTGACTGCCGTGAACTTCCACCTTCGGTCTACATTGCAGGTCACCGTTTACAAGTTCGAAAGGTGACCCCTAAACCGCAACAGTGTAGAAACTGCTGGCGTTTTGGTCATCCAGCGAAATATTGCAGGTCCATGGCCGAATGCCCAGTCTGTGGTGCCGACGACCATGCCAGTCCTTCTTGTAATCTACCTCCCTCTTGCCTTAACTGTCATGAGGCGTATCCATCGTACTCTCGCCGTTGTCAGGTTTACCTAAATGAGCGGGAAATCCGTTGTCTCAAAGAGGCGGAAGGCTTCTCATATGCTATGGCCGTCTCTCATCTATGCCTTCAAGGGAGACTTCCCCATATTTCCTATTCTCGCATTGCTAAACGTCCCCACACTTCTGGGGTCCCAACTTCCGCAGCTTCCTCTGTGGTCGCCCCATCCTCAGTCACTCCTGTCTCGTATCCTTTTGCTGTTCTTGGCTCCGAGGTCCCTACCTCAGCATCCCATACTGTCCACACCCCTTCCTCTACTCACTCGCACAGTTCTGTGTCTACACGCCCTCGTCCACCACCTAATCCTCAGCGCCCCCCTTCTTCTCATAAGTCCGGCAAAAAATCCCTATTGCCGGGTTCTTCACCTCTGACTAGTTCTGTAATGTGTGTGGAGGTTCAACCTCTTCCTCGTTCAATGTCTTCATCCCCTGTCCCCTCCCACGTTCCTTCCTTGACTGCCCCTCCCAAGGCAGCTTCCACTCCTGTCCCCTCCCAAGCCCCTTTGACAGTTTCCTCTTCCATCTCCTCGCCCTCTACTTTAGTACAGTCTATAGTCTCCCCGATGGTTGCTCACCCTCCTCCTTCCATTTCTAATGTAGTCCCCCATTCTGCATCTTTGTCTTCCGAAACACTGGAAGCTATTGCAGAATTTATTACAGAGACTGGAACGTTGATGGACACCACTCCACCTCTGGTTCCTCCTCCTCTCTCTTCTCCGTCTACACCCCACCTTTCTTCACAGCATCCCACTCCTTCTCTGATTACAGGTCTTCCGCTTCCTCCATACGTGGACTTTTCTAACCCTAGTCCATAGATACCTCTAACTTCGACTTATATCTTTCTCTCCATAAATCATGGCTTATTTGCAGCGGAATATCCGAGGCCTCAGGAGTAACCGGGGTGAACTTCAGGTGTTGCTCTCCCAGTTTTCCCCTGTTGGGGTCTGTTTGCAAGAACCCAAATTACAATCTGCTGTTATCCGGCCCTTTTCAGGCTATGATTTATTATATTCATCGGATCCTTTTTCCGATGGAACCTTTAACGAAAGTGCTCTTCTTATACGCACTGGTATTCCATACTGTCAGCTCTATGTGCTTTCTTCTCTACAATACACTGCAGCCTGTAACTACTTGAATAAGTGGTATACACTCTGTTCTTTATATCTCTCCCCTTTGCGGGCATTGTCTATCCCAGATGTTGATTTTCTGGTTTCTTCCTTGCCGCCACCCCTTCTGTTACTTGCCGATTTTAACGCACACCATTTTCTCTGGGGAGGGTCGCACTGTGACTCCCGTGGCATTCAGTTGGAGGCATTCCTTACTTCTCTCCCCCTCCATGTTTTAAATTCGGGTACTCCTACCCATTTTGATCCTCGAACTCATTCTTTCTCTTGCATCGATCTCTCCATCTGCTCTTCCTCAACTGTCCTCGACTTCACCTGGTCTGTCCTCCCGGACTTACATGACAGCAATCATTTTCCAATCATCCTTAAGTCCTCTTCGTATTCTCCACCTCCTTGTAGCCCAGCGAAATGGGACCTTTACTCACATCTTACTGCCTTTCATGAGGTTCCTTCTTCGCCGTCCTCCATTGATGAAGTTTTACATCTCTTTTCATCCTCCGTCTTCACAGCAGCTTCGCATTCTATCCCCCAAACCTCTGGCAAGCATTCTCAGAAATGCGTGCCTTGGTGGTCTCCTGCTTGTGCTCGGGCAGTATGTTTGAAACGTGCTGCGTGGGGCAGGTACCGGTATAACAGAACCACAGAGAGACTCATTGATTTTAAGCAGAGGAGAGCAATTGCTCACCGTGTCATACGAGACGCTAAACGCACCTGCTGGGGGGATTACGTTCCCACCGTCACTTCGGCTTCCTCAATGAGTGCAGTCTGGAAGAAAGTGCGGAAATTGAGTGATAAATTCTCCCCCGACCCGGCTCCTGTTCTTCAGGTTGCCGGTGTCGATATAGCACACCCTCTTGCCGTTGCCACTGAAATTGGTAATCATCAGTTTCGCATTTCTCAGGGGCTCCATCTATGCCCCTCGTTCCTTTCTTCTAAATCTGCCAGCGAGTTAAAGCCCTTAGATTTTTCTTCTCTCAGAGAAGAATCTTATAATGTGCCTTTTACCCTTCAAGAACTGGAGGCAACACTCTCCGCTTGCCGATCATCGGCAGCTGGGCCAGACAGCATACATATTCGTATGCTACAGCATTTACATCAGTCTGTACGAGACTTTAATCTTATATAGTCACAAGGAGTCCTTCTCCAGCTGTGGAAGTCTGCTATTGTTCTCCCTTTTCGCAAACCTGGTACTACGGGACGTGATACCTCCCACTATCGTCCCATTGCTCTTACCAGTGCAGTTTGCAAGGTGATGGAACATCTAGTTAATAGACGTTTGATGTGGTATTTAGAGATGCACAATAGTCTCTCCCCTAGTCAATATGGCTTTCGTAAAGGCCGTTCTGCCATTGATCCCTTACTGCACTTGGATACGTATATTCGTAATGTCTTTGCTAATAACCACTCGGTTATCGCCATCTTTTTCGACCTTGAGAAGGCTTATGACACAACTTGGAGGTATAATATCTTGGCCCAGGCCCACTCCTTAGGCCTCCGAGGCACTCTACCATTTTTCCCTAAGGCCTTCTTAACTGACAGACATTTCCGTGTCTGGGTTAGTAATAAGCTTTCCTCGGAATTTGTCCAAGCTGTAGGTGTCCCCCAGGGTTGTGTTCTGAGCACAACACTCTTTCTTCTTGCTATAAATAATCTGGCATCTGTTCTCCCATCCAATATTTGGTCATCGCTCTATGTGGATGACTTTGCTATAGCTTGTGCGGGTGCTGACTGTCACCTCATTGCAGTTTCCTCCAGCATGCCATCAACCGGGTTTCCGATTGGGCCACCACTCACGGGTTTAAATTTTCTAGTGGCAAAACTCATCAAATTATGTTTACTAGACGTTCAGTGGTCTCTGATCATCCATTGTACCTATACGGCTCACATATCCCAGAACGTGATACAGTCAGGTTTCTCGGCCTCCTGTTTGACCGTCGATTGTCCTGGAAACCTCACATTACCTCTCTTAAGGCAACTTGCCATAGCCGGCTGAACCTCTTAAAAACCCTCGCATATCTTTCATGGGGGCTGATCGTAGAATTCTCCTTCGCCTGCATTCATCCTTAATATTATCGAAATTCGATTATTATGACGATATATTCGGCGGCCTCCCCTGTTACTCTTTCCAGCCTTAATCCCATCCATCACCAGGGATTGTGTTTATGCCTTGGTGCATTTCTTTCTTCCCCGGTTGAGAGCCTCTATGTAGAAGCGAACATTCCATCCTTGTCCGATCGTCGTGATGCACATTGCATTCGCTATTATGTTCGCTCTTATGACCTCCGCAAACCTTCCATGTATAGGATTGTCACAGATGTTAGTAGACGCCGTTATTTGTTCGTCGCCCTGTTTACTTGCCCTTTCTCTTCGTCTACATTCACTCTTGTCCTCCTTCAGTTACCACCTTCATATGTTCATGTGACATCTCCCTTTCCCTACCCCCTTGGGAAGTTCCTGCTGTCCCTGTCTGTTCTATTCCTTTACCCTGCGCGAAAGCCAAACTACCTACGGCGGCTTCTCGCTTTTTTTTTCTAGACCACTTCTGTTCTCATTCCCATGCCATCACAGTGTACACCGATGGTTCAAAGTCATCTGACGGCGTCAGATTCGCAGCAGTGTTTCCGGACAGCGTCGTGCAGGGCATCTATTATCCTCGGCTAGCATATTTACGGCTGAATTGTATGCCTTTCTTGTGGCACTTATCCGTATTGCATCTATGCCTGTGTTACCATTTGTGGTTGTTTCAGACTCCCTTAGTGCTTTACAGGCTATCCGTAAAATTGATACACCTCACCCCCTAGTTCTTCGTATCCAACTTTGTTTACGCCGTATCTCTGGCAAGCACAAAGTTATTGTTTTTTGTTGGGTCCCTGGTCATGTTGACGTACAGGGCAATGAACAGTTTCATATAGAGGTGTTCCATTCACGGACTATTTTGTGGTCACTGCTACCCACCTTTGCACCCGTTGGCAACAACGCTGGTCTGACCTGCTAAATAACAAACTTCATTCTATTAAACCGAGTGTAGGTTTCTGGCCTTCTTCTTGTCACCAATGTCGAGGTTGGGAGACTACACTCTACCGTCTTCGCATCAGCCACACTCGTCTTACTCACGGGTATCTCATGGAGAGGCTCCCTGTCCCTCTCTGTGAACATTGTCGGGTTCCAGTATCTGTTCGCCATATTCTGTTGGACTGCCCACTCTATCTACGAGCATGCAGAATTTACCTCCAACGTCGTCTTCGCTCTACGGCCCTTTCTTTACCTTCCCTTCTTGCTGATGGACCCTCCTTTAATCCTGACTCTCTCATTGACTTTTTGACAGAAACTGACTTACTACACAAACTCTGAACATCATACCTCTAGCACATCCCTCAGTCCCTTCTACCTCGATCTCTTGCTACCCTCTATCCCTGCACTATCCACTGCCCTTCTGCACTTCATACCCTACTAATCATCCCTATCCTCTTACAACCCATTCTCCTTGCATTCTATCCTGCCCAGCTGTGCTGTATAACCCCTGTGGTTTAGCACTTCTTTTGATAATAATAATAATAATAATAATAATAATAATAATAATAATAATAGGGCAAACATACAAGTATTTAACCCAAACTGAAAGCACAGGACAAAACAGAATCCAGCCACATTTGGTATAATGGATGGATAAGGTAAAAGATCTAGTAATATTTATGCTAATTTCTATTCACTGGAAAACAACAGTACAAATACAGCAAATACAGAAATCATTTAATCCTTTTAGGATCGAGACACCTGATCTCAAACTTACAAAATGATAGAGATTTTTTTTTCTGAAGATAATGAAACCAGAAGTACGAAATTTGAAGGAAAACTTACGAATTAGGCTCTCTCAATGTTAGTGGTCTCAGCAATATTTATGCATCAGCAATTTTCTCCACTTTGCACCCTATTTTGGCCAATTCCATTGTTACAGCCACCCAAACTCATACCTATTTCAACTACCCAATAATCAAAAATAGGTAATTTGGCCAATTTCACACAAAATTAAAAAACTGACAATTTAAAAATAGGGTCCAGAATAAACAATGTAGACATTCCTGACACTAAAAAAAAATTCCTCTGTTCCTTAGTCCTGTCTCCAGGACCCTCTTATATTACTATTGCTTTCCTTTTTGAATTTTTATTCACATACACAAAAAATAAAAGTTTTACTGTTACACAGACTACTGCATTATTGTTATAATTGTATAAATAATGTCAATGCATTCTTAAATGCATATTAGACTGACCAGTTGGACGCGTACTCTGGAATATTGGCAAAAATCTAACATTTGTACTGCTTTGAGCTCAATTTCAAGTTACTTTCAATCCTGAAACCAATCAAAATCATCTCTATTTCTGTAACATATCTTCCATTCTATCAAATGAGACCAATAAACCGAGAATATAACCATAAAAACACAGCAGTCACTGTCTTAAACCAAAACACAGTCACAGTTTATTTTCTCATTATGCACTGCATGCTGCAGGATTTTTATATGCCACACTTACCGCACAGACCCATTCTCTCATATCTAGGCCCAAATTTACTGCTCATAGCTTATCTGAGATAGGTAGTAGGTTGGTAGACAGCAACCGCCCAGGAAGGTACTACCGTCCTGCAAGTGAGTGTAAAACGAAAGACTGTATTTGTTTTACATGATGGTAGGATTGCTGGTGTCTTTTTTCTGTCTCTTAAACATGCAAGATTTCAGGTATGTCTTGTTACTTCTACTTACACTTAGGTCACACTACACATTCATGTACAAGCATATGTATATCACACACCCCTCTGGGTTTTCTTCTATTTTCTTACTAGTTCTTGTTCTTATTTCCTCTTATCTCCATGGGGAAGTGGAACAGAATTCTTCCTCCGTAAGCCATGCGTGTCGTAGGCGACTAACATGCTGGGAGCAAGGGCTAGTAACCCCTTCTCCTGTATATATTACTAAATGTAAAATGGGAAACTTTCGTTTCATTTTGGGCCACCACTTCGTGGGGAAACGGCCGACGTGTTGAAAAAAGAAGAAGCTTATCTGGTGAGCTGAGCTCATGGCGTAGTACTACAGGACTGACACTGGCTTCAAAGCCGTAGAACATGGGACCGACACTGAAAGGGTTAAAATTCACTACCTCAAGCACTTTGAATGCTCTGAAGAACATGGAAGAGCGAGATATCTCCTAATCTACCTGTGAAAAATACTTGAAGGCCAGATACCAATCTGAACACAATTTATTTACCCTTGACCAGTTTCAGAAGCTAAAATAATGTATGGGAGTAAGAGACAGGAGGAAATGGCAGTACAGTAAATCAAATAGAGAACATTGTGTCAACACCTAGGAGTTTGCTTCGGCCGTGCTCAGGAGAAAAACTCAAAATTCATCAAAGGTAAGGTAGGAGATATCAAAGTACAGTAAAACCTTTATTTAATAGATCTGATGTAACAAATTTCTGATATAACAGAAAATCTGTGGCCAGACAACATTTGGCAGCAAAGGACAAGGGCTGTAAAATTGAGAACTGTCCATTATTCTTATGATCTGTTGGATAGATTCATAATCCACTACTGTTATGATGGAAAAATATCCTCATAATTTGAGGATTTAACAGATAACTGGTTGTAACAGACATCCTCTGTCCCATTAGTCAAATCAAAGGTATTCCAGCACATATGTTATGTGTGGTGAAATTAACAATTTTTGCAGGAAGTGCTTAATCAGCCAG